>VWZK01004520.1:75777-118178 GCA_013396935.1 Baryphthengus martii
CCCCCCCCCCCCCCCGCCTCTGCCCAGTCTCTCTCTGCCACTTGCATCATAGTGGAGTAAAAATTGTCTGACTCAAAAATTTAAGGACCCTGTCCCATGCTTTCTGTACAACTAAACGTTCCACTGTGAGTTTTATGTACACAAGTTTTATGTACTGTAACTTTAGACAATTTCAGTTTCTAAGACTTCACTGATTTTAGATTTCTCTGGGAGCAAAGCGGCCAGTCTCATTTTGGTCTTTGCTTACCCAAAACTGTCATGACCCTAATGAAATATGGGAGAGCCCAGCTTGTAATCAGAATTAGTAAGCTGAACAGCCTTCTCTGAAGCTTCCCCTTTACAACTGTGCCCATGATATGACAATGAATTTTAGAAGTTATTTATATGTGGAAAAGACATGGAGGGGGAGAGAACCTGCAGCTGCATTAATGTGTATTTTCTTAATTTGGGTGCTTAAGAGTGTTCTAACAATAACCTGCTTTTTATGAAGCTCTACTGTTAAAAAGTAGGGAGGTTTGAGTTGTGTAAAGCCTTTTAAAATACACAGTAGTTACATCTGGTGGCATACTTGTTTTGTATTACTAACTGTTTGTTATTGTTTTAGTGGGAAGAAATTAGTGGATTGGATGAAAACTACACTCCTATACGAACATACCAGGTATGCCAGGTGATGGAATCAAACCAAAACAACTGGCTTCGGACTAACTGGATTGCAAAAAGCAATGCACAAAGGATTTTTGTAGAACTGAAATTCACTCTGAGGGATTGTAACAGTCTTCCTGGAGTTCTGGGGACTTGTAAAGAAACTTTTAACTTGTATTATTATGAAACAGACTACGACACTGGCAGGAATATCCGAGAAAACCAATATATAAAAATTGACACTATTGCAGCAGATGAAAGTTTTACCCAGGGTGATCTTGGGGAGAGAAAAATGAAACTTAACACAGAGGTGAGAGAAATTGGGCCTTTGTCCAAAAAAGGATTCTATCTTGCGTTTCAGGATGTAGGGGCCTGCATTGCTTTGGTCTCTGTCAAAGTCTACTACAAGAAGTGCTGGTCCATCATTGAGAACTTAGCTATTTTTCCTGATACAGTGACTGGCTCAGAGTTTTCCTCTCTAGTTGAAGTACGAGGAACTTGCGTAAGCAGTGCAGAGGAGGAGGCGGAGAACTCGCCGAAGATGCACTGTAGCGCGGAGGGAGAATGGTTAGTGCCTATTGGAAAATGTATCTGCAAAGCAGGATACCAGCAAAAAGGAGACACGTGTGAACGTAAGTAAATATACAATTTACTGTAACATGTATGTCATAGGTCATGTTCTACCAGCTTTTTCTTCTTTTCAAGAAAAATACCTTGTCAGTCGGCTTTTAAAGTTTTCAGATCTCAATCTGTAAACTTCACACTGGCTAATCTAAAGCATTAAGCCTCTCTGGATATGGAAATCAGGGGTTGTATACTACATTTTGAATTTAAACAAGAAAAGTTTAAGCTGTATGAAGCATAAATATAGATTCAGGACAAAGATTTAAGAACGTTTAGGTGATGTTCCCTGTACCTCTTGGTAATGCTGAGCAAGTCCTACTTATCATAGAACATTGTATCAACAATGTATGAGTAATTAAACAATTTGTTCCTTCACATGATCTGCAACAGAATTAAAAGGAGACTAAAACTGAAGAAATAAACTTAGAATGAGGTGTGGTTAGTAATGGGAAGAATACACACCCAATAAAAACTGAGAGATTTGTGTTGAGTGTGTCTTCAAACACAAGATCTTTTAAACAGAGTATCACATTTTCAGAAAGAAGCATGTTTTCCTTTCTACAGTATCTTTTTGCATAAAACTAACTAAACTTTTGGCTTGCTGTGGGATCATGGTGATCAGTTTAAAGTACTACTAAATCAGAGACTACTAAATTGCACTTTCTAATTTCAACTGATTCAGTTATCCATATTCTTCGAATGATACTTGCCATTAGCATTGCTGTTACTGGGGCTACATGCACAAGACATTTCTGTTTAGTGTGAGAAAGATATTTCATTGCCTTTGCTTACAGTAAAATCAAAAGAATAGGCAGATTGTTTGAAGACAAGTATTTTCATGGACATTTAACACAAGGTATACGATTTTTTTATCCTAAGATAATACAAGGAGTTATAGATCACCATATTTTTATTGTAAGATAGGCAGACTTTTGTTGGTGAAAAATGCTATAAGGCAAAAACTGGAAAAAAAACCTCCCACAAATCTGTGAAGAGGAGAAACCTACAGAATCTTAAAGGCAAAGCTGGCGGCAGTCACGGAGTGCGAGATGTCTGTGTGAGGACTTCAAAATCTGTAGAGGATTAGGGACATCTTAAAAGAGAGTGAGTGAGTCTCTTCATTAATAATATGTCCTCAGGAAAAAAAAAAAACACAATTGTATTCTTGATGAGTTTTTATGAGGAAATTTGGTACAAGGTGAAGTGAGTGGAGTTGATCTGAGACTTTTGTAGTCTTGCACAAATCTTTCATTGTTCTGTTGGAAAGGGATGAGGGCTTAAACAATGTGGAGGGTGATCTCATTAGGAGTAATTGTAATGTGAAAAACTGTCCTCATGAAACTATTCAGTAGATTGTATTAAAGCTTTGTTAAAAATATGAAGTGCTTTGTCCCAGAGAAGCCTGTTTTGAGTTTTTTAATGCCTTTTTTTGGAGTGGCTGGCTTTTTTCCTTAGTTAACTTGCTCTTGTTTACAGACTTAATCATAGTTGATAAAATTAACAGTAATTTTATCTGACTTTGAATAAAGGAGAGAAAGTATCAAGAAAGACACGTTAGGAAGTGAGTGAGTGTGGGAAAGGAGCTGATTGAGGTGGGGGGGGATAGATAGAGAAGAAATTGGTGTTTGGTAACTGGCATTCAAGTAACCTGCTTATTAAGCAGGCTTCTTAGTTTCTTACTGTGCTGATGTTGATGAAAGAATGAAATGATAACTTGAGTATAGTAGCATGCTCATTTACAAGAACACTTCCCATTTTTGGCTTGCTTCCAAAGCAATCGCTAAGAGAATACATGACTCTGGAAACAGTCCAGAAGATCATTTATGGTATTTTTCCTCTTTTCTTTCAGTGATCCTGTTAAGAGTTTCAAAACAAACTTTGGCTCCATATTGAGGCAAGTTAATGTATTTGAGAGGGAGAAAGTGGGAGGTGGGCACTTGCCGAATGTGCGCTGTTGGCAGCTCTGAGTCAGAACGATCTAAGCGACTGTGGCGCACAATAGTAATTGCTGTCTGTGATGCTTGTTAGCTGTGTCTGTGCTCAAGGATGTTATTAAATATGATCAACTATGTAGTGACCGATACTACAGCTGGCACACTGATACCGCGTCTGTTTTCTGTGACAGATACTGAGAGAAACTTATCTGAACGTTGACACTAATGCAACTGGCTATCTGTTACTGTCAAGCTGTGTAGCAGATCAAGCAGAAGCAAGTTGGCGTGTGCTTCCTTAACCCGGAGCTTTTGTAGCACTGTCTGAGGGCTCACTTCTGCAAATACTTTGTACCTGGCATGCTGTGTGACTTCTTTGGGACTACTCATGGCAGAAAGCATTGTGCGCTGTCAGGATGGGCAGAAGTCTGTGATTCCTCTCTCACACTTGCTAAAGCTCAGCTGAATTAACACAATAGGAAGGTCTTTCAAAGATACAGAATAATACTTTATCTGGCTGCGTTGTAGCAAAGGTAGGAGTAGATGGCCACATTGTAGTTCCAAATAGCTCTTCAGCCTCTAACTCAGTGGGGATTTTCATTTGTGTTATGCTAGCTTGATTGGCTGGCTGTGATTGCAGAATGTCTTCCTTTTGCGTATAGCTTCTTTCCTGTGCGTGACATGTATTGAGTTCAGATACTAAAACAACTCTGCACTGGATGTATTGCCAGAAGTTTTTTGTTTTTGTTGTTGTTGTGTGAATGTAAGTAACTGGTAATGCTGGGAAGGATAAGGAAGAAAAGAGTGGTGAAACACATAACCTGGAAAATAAGTTCCCATGTGTCCCTTCTTCAATGCTCAATCTTTCAAACAGAATTAATTTTTTTTGGGTCTATACTGATTACTTCTCCCTATAGGTATTCCAAGAATACATACCACCTCAGTGGTGTATCGTGATAACATGCATGTATGAGAGAAAAATTCCACAGAGCTCACAATTGTTGTTTCAAGCAAATCTTAAAGCTGGGTGAAACAAACATGAGAAAATTTGATGAGCCTTTGAGCTCTGAATTAGACATTCTTTTGCTTATATGTAATGACACTGTGTCCTCAATGTTGATCTTATATCTGCTGGTATGTGGAAGATGTACAGACTTAGATGTGGAAGATGTACATTTTAAAGAAATGTCTTGAAAGGTACCTAGCAAAGGTACCAGAAAGGTACTCAGTTCTTCCAACATTATGTATAGTATCTGTTCTGGCAAAACAACCCCACAGCAGAACAACCAACCAACCACAAAAACCCAGTAAAATTCTCAGTAACTATTGTGGACTCCCAATAGGTTTGTCATGTGCTGTACACTGTGCCAGACTGCAAGCTGCATCTGTTCCTTCGTTTTTTTTTTTCTTCTTAGGACAAACTTTTATTTCTTGACTTTATGAAATATTACTTGATAACAGACTCGGAAACTGAATTTGCCTTATGCTTGGCATATTTGTGGTAAAGTATGTGCAGTTATGCTTCTAAAAATCCCAGGTTGTGCATACTGTGAATTGGGTTTAGGGTTTAGCTCAGGTAGTGTGACCCAAAAGCTGTGCGTGACCTGCAGCTTGAGTCACCAACATTGACATTCCTGCATTTTCAACTTTAAAATATTTTACTTTGTGGAGAAGGGGGAAAATGACAGAAAACTTTTTCAATGGCATTTATATCATCAAGACTCTAAATGTTTCCCTTTTTTGAAGGAGTGTTACCTTTCTTCCATTTGCCTCCAAAATTACTCTAGGGAAGAGAGTGTAATTATTCTCAGCAAATTGAACTAGAGCAGAGAACAAGGATATCTGAGTCTTGTCATTTTCTCTGAAGCCAGTAAAAGTTCAACAGGAGAGTGTGTACCTCCTTCTCTTTTTATTCCGTAACATATTAAATATTTTTTCTGTCCTTTTTTTTTCTTAAAGTTCAATGTGACCTGATACCAGGCCCCAGATACAACTGCACAGAAACTATTCAATTTAAAAAAAACCAAACAAACCCAAACAACTGTAAATATTCTCCCAAAGGATCCTAGTAGGGTTCAGAAAAATCCTGATACTTTTAAAGTAAAGCTAAGACCTTCTAGCTAGATGGTCAAGAATACTGAAGGTGTTTCTACTATGAAACGCAGAGCTGTTATTTCTGTTTCCAATCCACCTTTGGAGTTTCTACCAAGTGTCTTGGCTTTATTTCACCCTGGAGTCTTCTGACTGCCCTTCTCGTCGGAGAGATGTGGTAGAAAGATATATTTTCTTGCAATATCTTTCTTACAGAACAGTCTAGTGTTTATAAAGAGGGTGATTTTCACAAATTTCTCTTTCATTAAGTCAGTCGTGTTTCTTTGACCTACTTTGTTCATGTCCTTCAGCCTTTTGGATGTGTCAACCCAGAAGAGAAGGGGAGAGGAACTATATCTGCTATTGAACACGTTCTCTTTGAAAAGTCATTTCCAAATTAAATCATACAAAATGGCTTGTCTTCTCTGTGGTCAGGGGCTAGGCAACACTTGGAGAAACTGATGCCTTCATGCTTCATAATATTTGTTCCAGGTTACCTTGGGTTACCTTTTGGCTCTAAGACACTTTTTTTTTTTCCTTTTCTTTTTTTTGGTAGTATTTCTTTGCCAGTTGTGTCTGAATTAGTTTGATTAATATGATTATAATGTGAAGATGTGTGGGAAGTAAGGTGATGTTAACCTGAAGTGATCAAGTAGTGGAGACAGTCAAAACCAGCTGGTTTTCCATCCATAATGCCATCAGAGCGATCCCTAAAATGAATTAACTAAAGAGCTACTGTGATGGGTTTGTTTTCCAATAACGAGTTGTTTTGCTGAAGAGCTGGCAGAAGTGAAATAGCACATACAGGTGGGCAATCAGGAGCCCAGATCCTAGAAGTGAAATTGTTGGATAATGTAGTTGAATGTCAAGCTCTTTCCCTTCTCCAGCCACTCTTCTCTCTGCCCTCCCTTGCCACCCCCTCCACCCTTCTATTCTTCTTTCCAGATTCTCTTGTCTCCAGGAATTAATTTCAGTTTTGTGTTTTTCTGGAGGTTTACTGAATATCAATTTCTTAAACTTTGTTGTACGATTTTGGTTTTTTTTTTCTTTTGTCAGATTCACTGCTGTGCACAGATTTTGAAACCAAAACAAAGGCAGCAATGAAATCTAACAGAATCTTAGTAGTTTCTCCTTTAGTTACAGAGGAAGCACTAAAGCTGTCTTTTTACGGGTCTGGGATGCCACTGCTGAATTAGCTACGGTTGCTCGACAGCTGGGCCATTAACTCCTTAGCCATAAAGTCTATCTTCTGTTTGTTCTAAATGAAGCTTCAGTTGGTATTTAGAAATGGGAGTCTTATCATGTCAAGTCTGTTGCCCAAAACCATACATCTTGCTTCGGAAATAAACATTTCTGGCCAGGAAACTTTTGTGAAAGGTGCAACAGGCATGTAATAGCTTTGTTATCATTTTCAAAGTATGAAAGATTTTCCTAGATGAAAAAGCAATTGGAAATTCTTGTAGGTGGGTTTGTTGGTTGTTTTGGTTTTTTTTTGAGGTGGGTGGAGTGTGTGTTTTGGTTGGTTTTGTGGTTGGTGTTTTTTTTTTGTTTTTGGGGTTTTTTTTGTGTGTGTATATCTTGGTGGTGGTGGTGGGTTTTTTTTCCCAGGGTTTCTGTTAACCTCTGAAAATTAAGCTACTAAAAATAAATCTACATATTCTTTAACTTCTGAGTGCAAATGAGAGAAACGACCCATAAAATTCTTGTTATGGCAATCTCAAGTGTCCATGCATTCCATTAAATATGACTGTTAGCTTTATAAGAAAAAAAACCCAACCCAAACCAAACCTCAACCCCCTCAGCCAGAAAACATTGGCTTAGGAACTGAAAAAAGGAGACTAGTAGATTACAGAGAAACTGAAAGTAGAGATCATTTAATGGAAGAGCTAATCACAGAGAAGAGAGGTACATGTTAACAAGTGTTTGACTAATCTACTTCATGTATCTGTAAGATATCTGTTATACGGAGGGTGAAATGCTGTTCAAAGTTGTTCAAGCAAACTGCAATTCAAAGTATAGTTTGTTCTCTGAAAACAAGGAGTCTTAAGCAAAGGAGTTGAAGTGGAGGTTCTTATTTGAGAATAGGGACAACCATACAGAGATCCATGTCTCGTACCAAGGTTGAAAGAAAATGAAAATCATGTGAGCAAAATGTTTGCTTAACTAGATTAACTTTTGAATTCTACTGCATCCCAAACTCATCCCTCTGTTACCATGAAAATATTTGATCTCCTATCACCTCTCAACAGTTCGTATTTATTAAAGAGTATTAAATCTTTACAAATATATTTCTTTTTTTTTTTTTATTTTCACTTGGGAAACTGTGGGGATAGTTTTCTCTTTATGTGGGTTTTCAGTTAGTATCATACTTATTACCACCTAAACTATGGTGTAAATATCAATTGTTGCTTCTTGACTTCTCAGGGTTAAATCTCAGTCTTTTCCCTGTACTGTGAAAGTTTTGTCTGCAATGCTAATTTAGTTATTAAGAACAATAAACTGTACACAGTTTGTGGATTAGCACTTTTTAAATTGAAAGCAAGTAAAACATTATCAAATTAATATCTGCAAAGACAAAATGGATCTTTGTAAGTTTATTCAATACATATGCCTTGTTGGTTTGTTGGTTTTTTTTTCCGCTCTCGAAATACTGTAAATACTACTAAAATAAAAACTTAAGGCTGGAACCAAATTAAGAATAAAACAATTAGTGAGAGGTTTCCTTGAAAGATTTAGAAATGTATGTTCAGGGAGCTTAATAAAAGCTCCACATGACAGGAAAAATATGTAGATGTCTTCTACTGTAAGCCTTCACAGAATGTAGTGGCATCAAGCAGAAAAAGAAAGAAAGAAAAAAAAAAAAGACAGTTTCACTGTTTAATTCACCATTACTCATCTTTAATTTCATAAAAACCTCTCCTCACAGGATGATGTATCTAATTTCTTCTATAGCCTTGCATTAATGAGAGAACAGCAGCAATAGCAAATATATTTAAGTCATTTTTATGAACAATCTTCATCCTTACTCAGAGAATCTTTTATCCTTGCCCATTTCCTAATCTTTCTGTTGCTTGTTTCTGTCACAGTGAGTTTGCATCACTAATATTTATGAAAAATGTTATATGTGAAAAGGAATAGTATCCTACTTAATAGGTCACAGCAGAAACTTTCTTTTCTATGGGAATCTCATATTTCATTTCTTGTTCTCTGATGTATCAGCACTATGTCTGGTGTGCATAGTGAAGGAGTATTTTTGTGTACTTTTCCATTAAAGACTGTTTCTGACTTCATCAAGTCTTCCTAGTAAACATAACTTGCCAAAATACTGGAGAGTGACTGTTCAGTATTTAATGCTTTTTTTCTTACTTCTGTTTTTCTCCATTAAGAAGAGATTTTTCCTTTTAGGAAAAACTGTATTTTAGAAGCTATATTCATTTTAGGAAATTTTGCTTAGTATTAAGCTAATCTATGAGTACAATTCAGAGTAGCAAAGGCAACCAAATATAACACTTGTGTGAGATAAGAATTGGGCTCAATTCTTAAACTTCTAGAGTCATGATCCTGTCAATGTATACCTGTATAGCTTTATATAGCTGGGTGGCCTTGCTGTCTGTCCTGAGGAGGATAAAGTCGCTCACATCTGTAAGAAATATCAGCAGTTTTTACCCAAGGTAAATTGATACTTTAACTTCTCTTTTTTTTTTGGTTTGGATTAGTTACATGTGGCTCTTAGCAAGGCACGGCTCTCTTTCAATAATATGAAGCATTTTGCTAGTAAGTCTAATTAACTGAAACTATTAGTATTTTCTGACACCTGACATACATCAAATGTGTGTGATTGATGGATGAAAAGGAAGTACATGATTAAGACATATAATTGCTGTTATTATTTTGCAATGCATTTAATATGCATAAGTGCAAAGATTATTTCTTGCTGTAATTGTGAAATAAGAGTTCAATTTTGAGAAGACAGTGCAGGTCTAGAGCCCTGGCTTGCTGTTTGGCTACTGATTTATTTTCTTTTGTTTGTTTTGAACAAAAAATTCTGATAGTATGTATTACCACAAATAAACATGCCATAGATAGTGTAAAAATGAGCCTTCTACTTTTCAGTAAACAAGTTATAACTATTTTAAGGAAGCAATGCCTAATACAGAAAACTATCTGTGGAACTGTGGGCTGAGGCATCATCCCCAGAACTTAATGGCAAAAATCACTTTAAGTTGATGAGAGTAGCATCATGTGTTAATATTTTCCTACCAAGCAAAGTGCTAAAGTTTCAAGCAACTGTAAGCATATACATAAACCTAAAACTTTTGTGTTGATGAAACACACTTAAACACAGGTTTGATTAGATGTGCTTGTCTGAATTGTAGGTATAAATGTGTACAGAGGATATAAAGGGGACTCAAAAAATACACTGATGGTGCATGAGATGTGTAACCTCTAGCATAATTAGTGGTTATAACTTGTTATTATTCTTTCCTTACATTTAGTGAATGTGAAATATCACCCAGCCTAGATGACTGGTGTTCATTTTTCCAATAGATTAGACACAGTGGATTGAACTAGGATGGCCCTTTAAAGTGATACTTGGGAGATCTTCTGGTAGATGACTGATATGGTAGCCTCATGTAGCCATGTGCATGTGACCTGCTGTACATTCCCTTCACCTTGCAAGATATGGCCTCATGATGTGAATAAATTGCAAGTGCCAGCTGACCCTTGATAGAGCTTATTTTTCTCAAATGACCATATATATGCTTTTGTTCTAGTCTTACGACATAGTGTACATGTGCATATGTCTCTATAGAAGTCTAACCCTTGGTGTAGGAGAGGGGCAGGACACCAGAGTTCTCTATCCACTTTTGATGGACTATCAAGGAAAAACTCAGGAGTTGTTTGGAACTTGGAATGGATCAGATCATTAATACACCTGAAAAATTAGTACTGCCTATGGCCTCCAACTCTCCCCATCTCTGTTTCTCAGCTTACTAGCTAGTCTTTGTTTGAGTAGTAAACATATTCTTTGAACTTCCTGAATGTACTGTGGTTTTTTTACACTAAACTATTGTATGGGTAGATTTTGAGAACAAACGATATATTTCATGAATGTCTCTGAGGTGCCTATTTGAATCGATTGATTTGTGTCCACAGAGGGACAGAGTTGATGTTGAGAATTTCATTAAATCTCTAATTTAGAATCTTGGAGCCCTTGCTTAGCTACCATGAAAATGCTTGAAGAATGTTGGCTATTGAGATTCTGTACATAAAGTTTTCTTGTATTCCTCAAAGTTTGACAGTTTGTGTGCCAAACAGCTCAGTTCTGTTGATGCTGGAACAAATTACATGTTCAAAAACTTGTCTGTAGAACATGGTCTGAGCGGGCAACATGTGGCTGTGATCACTGATCGTATTTACATGATCTCATTCAACTCAAGTTTTCCAGACTTAGGTAAATTATTTTTCTTGCTGAGGAAAATTTGAACTTGGATCTCTTGCTTCAAATAGGCCATGCCTACTAACCAAGATGCAGTCGCTGTTAGAAGGTTTTATTAGTCCCTGCTGAATCTTGCTGTTCTCATAGTCTAGCAGTTAGAACCATTCATATGGAGTGATGGGTTCCAGTCTTTTAGGTTCTGAGCTTTCTTTTACTTATAGAAGACACACACACTTATATATAAAATATAAAACATTTGGTCTTGGATGTTTGAGCTCTTGTGCTTCAAAATGTTGACATATTTTTGTCTTGATCAATTTATTTGCACTGTATATACTAGTGTATATTTCTGAGATGAATGATAGAACTGGAGTAAATGTTCTACTGATTTTTCATTTGTTTATAAGAGCGATGTGTTTGTGTGTCAAAGCAAATGGAGACATATTGATCTTTTTTTTCTTGTTTCCGTTAGACTGTATCGTTTTGTTTGAAGTCTTAAAATACCAAGTAAGAAAATGTAATTAGAAAGAAAAAGACTGCATGAAAGAGGAGCCCTTTTTGTTGGGTGTGGTTGTTTTTTTTGTTTGTTTTCTGTTTTGTTTTTGGTGTGTTTTTTTGTTGGTTTAAGAACATCTTTGGTATTTCTCTTTTAATTGCTGCATAGAGATACTTTTGGAATGTGGTTGGAATTCTATTGAAGAGAGGATATTCTTACTTGATTTTGTTGTGTTGGATCAGGCCCATGATACAGTCTCCTAATTGGAATCAAACATTGAATCTTGGATATTTGATTTCTCATGTTTCAAAATGTCAACATATTTTTTTCTTGACTGATTTATTTGCACAGTAAACACATTAGATAACTCTGGTTTAATTTTTGCCCGTCTTACTGAAACATTTTGTTCTATACCAAGTGTCTCTTCACTAAAAATTAACATTTATTATTTTCTTTCTTGAGTATATTGCAATTGTGACTTTGTTCTGTGCTGGTTGTGTAAAAACAAATGGACAACTTTCAAAATGTAGGCAGTTAGATTGACACTAAATTAAAAAATAAAAAAAAAATAAAAAAAATGTATTGATAAAGTTCCCTGAAATGATATGTAAAGTAAATGGACATTGTTTTAACTGTTAGCAAATTTCAAGGCTCCACATTGCCTCCTCATTATCTCACCTGTGGAAGTGTCAGTCAGATTTAATCTGCAGCCTGCTGCTGGGAAGATATCATGAGCTTAAAATCATAAGAAGGGTTGAAAATCATGGCCCACAGTGCAGGTTAAATAGAATATTCCATCTGTGACTGTCTCTTTGGTTCGCTTTCACATATCATTAGTTGTGTATCACTTACTTTTCTGATTAAAAGGGGCAATTCTTTATTTTTATGATGTGTATGCTTGTCTGTCTGCTTTAGTCAGTTGAAATAAGTCTCTATTTGGTCTATTACTAAAAAAAGTCTTGCCAGTGGAATTGCTAGTGAATAATGCAAGTAAACAAGGGAGAGAAATAACATCTTGTTTTAAAACATGCTTTTTCTTTTTCCTGAGTGAGTGCTACAGAGGAGAAGACAATGACATGCCTACTTCTGATCTTTTATCTTAAAGATTTTCTGTCACACAGTCACCGTATTATGTATAACTGTTGTAAAAATCATGTATCCAGGAACATAAGATTCGAAATTGCACAACACAAGTAGAGATGAGCAGGTTTTTTTAGAAAATAAAGCATGTCTTGGTAGTACAAATGATGTGCAATCTTTTAATGAGGAATTATATTTCTCTCCCTTAATACAATGACCTAATGAAAATACAAGCCCTGTTCTCACAGAACAAACCCCATTTTTAAGATTCCACCATTTAAAGATGTTTTATGTACTTAAGCAGTGACAAGGGTATTCATTATTAATTAACATTCAGGAGATAACTGACTGTCAGTTGCCAGTCAAAGTGGAGCTTGGAAGAATGTTGACGTTGATTGATGGACGTGTTCTGGGACTATGCACAAACAGGCTGCTCAGGTCATCTGAACACATAAAAAACATTACAGATCAGCTCCACATACACACAAAGGTCTTTTGCTTGGGTTGTGCTTTCTGAAGGGAGGATATCCTTCCATGTATCCTAGATTCACTTGATTTGTAAGTTAAACCTTAGCTTTCTAGCACCACGGTCACCGGTTAAGAATAGTGAAGTTTGGTCTGGTAAATATGAGTAACCTCCCATCATGCTGTTTCTAGCTGTGAGTGGCAGAGGTGTTTCTACATTCAGGTTGAGACAGTATTTTTGATGTTGCTTTATAAAGTGCTATTCATACGTAATGGATATATGCTAATGCAATTTCTTCTTTAGTTAGAAGAAAATCCCCAAACCTAATTTCTATTACATTGAAATGCAGAGATAGAAGAGGTTTTTCAATCTTACAATCTCTACAGTCTCTTCAGAAGTGTTTTAAATATCTTATCATACCAGTTGTCTCCATTTTCCTGAGTCAGTAATGTATTTATATTCAGTGAAATGAAGACCCAGCTTGTGACAGCCTCACACCTCCTTTTAAAGGAGAATGTAACAAGCCCTTTATGAGTCACAAACAAATTACACTTGCCCTAGGCTGGGTAGTCTCTGCTCCTAGGCTGGGTAGTCTCTGCTCCTGGGAATAGTGACCCAGATCCTTCTGCTTCTTGTGGTGGCCATCTGATTATACAACAGTGGTAGTAATTAGCTAAAGAAACACAGTATGGTGGTTTATGGACAGTATAGCCCATAAAGAGAGATGATATTTGCCTGTATAGTTGAACAGCCTGATCATCTTCAGCATATGCTAAGCACCTACTTCACAGGTACTTGATTCTCATAATTTTTCTTCATTTTAATTTTCAGAATATGCTTACAAATGTATCATGTTTGACTTGGATTTGTTAGCTAAAAGAGTTGGAGGGCTATTCAATCAGGTGATGGAAAAGGACAGTATCTTCTCATAGGAGCCCTTTTCCTGTTATTATCCATTGGCTGGGGGAATTCCTGGGCTCTATTACATGTCTCTGTAGGTTTAAAAAAGAGTATCTATCCTATTTTCTTTAAAATCTCTGTAGCTATCTGCTTTGGGAGACACTATGGTTTCACCCAGTCTGGACAGAAGTAGTGTAGAGCTGGGAGTCCCTTGCCAATCTCCATCCCTGATAGTGGTTTCTGAAGCATACTGAAGAAATCTGATGAGAGCTGTCATTGTTTCATACTTACATGCCAGTGCTCTCTCTCCCTGTTCCTTTTCACATACCTGCAACAGGGGCTCCTTAATGCTTCCTGGGGGGCTGGAAGCATGTGCTGAAGAGGCAGAGCTCCCTACTTTTACCCTGTGGAAAAGGGGACCGCAAACATTTCTGTTGCAAAACGGCTTCTTTTCCCTTGGGTAAAATCCTACTTGCTTTATTCATTTAAAAAAAATATATATAATTAGTCCCTTGGGACTACTTGTGAGAGTAAGAAGAACAGGAATTGGCCCCATGTCATAGCCATCTGTTATTAACACAAAGAGCAAGGGCCCAGTATTACAGTCCTTGCTAAAAGCAGTTTGTTTAATGGGAGTTACTACAAATACGAAAAATATGTATTTTCCTCATTACTGTGGCAATATTCCCTGCCAGTAGTGTAAAAAAAAAAAAAAAGTCATCATGAGTCTTGGTGTACAATTGTGTTATTTTATATTGCGGGAGGCTGTGTGCAATAAACATCTCATTGCAAGAAATGTATGTATTGCTGTATTTTCAAAAACGACTTACGCTACTTTCACACATACTTTTTTCATTGTACATCTTTTCAGTTTATGGCTGAATTATGGCTGTGTTTTCGTTTCTACTGTTTTTATGACTGAGGGAAACTTACTTTTTGATCATGCCTAGTTTGAAAATGGTGCCATTTTTCCCTCCCCTCTAGCAGAAAATGCTGTTTTACTTGATGACCCCGCACACACACTTCCTCCAACCTCTCCCTCAATTATAACTACAAATGTTATTGAAAAACTAAAAAAATTTGACCCATCCTGCCACACCATGTCATGGCAGAGAGGTAGTTCTGGTGGCTGATTTTCATTCACTTTTATAGACTGGACTGCCAGATTCGATTATGGGTTTTTTTTCCCCGCACTTTTGTGCCCTCAACTGTATTTGGCATTTCCACCTTCCTATTTGAGAGAATTACTCCGTCATATTTACTACAAAACCCATAGCTTGGGGTAGGGGGAGGAGAAGTAATTTTGGTGCTTCCCTGCCCATTTTTATTTTTTTCCAACAGTTTTTATATGCATGGTTTTTTAGATCATCTAGTTCTGAGTGTTGTGCCAGTCCCTGCTAGATAACTTGAGCCATGGGTTTTAATAGGGACGTTTAATCCGTGCTCCTTCGCTTCTGGCTATGTTAGACAGAGCAAGGGTTGTTACAATCCCGTTGACTGCACCTCAGTGGGAAACCAGTCCTCTGGCTAGCTATAATGCCTTCAAGGGTGGCTTTGCACAATCAGTCTGGCACAGAGCACATGCAGTGCAGCCCAGAATCTGGGAAAAACATATAAATTATGATAGGAGGCTGGGTGTTTCCATGGTGTATGCAAAAAGACAGGATTTGCTGTACTGGATCAAACAAGTGGCTTGTCAAATCCATTACTCTTTTGCCAGCAATGTCCAGTAGCAGATGTTTAAAAACAACAAAAAGAGCATAATTTTTGTTTTTGTTCAACCCCAAAGCATTCTGTACAGCTCTGTTATGGTTCCTTTATATCTTTTCTCCAGTCATTCTGTCATTCAGATGTTAAAAGATGTCATTGTTTCCATTCTGTCTAATAGATATGTTCTAATCCATTTAAGCTTCTAACATGTTTTTGTGATTTTTATTGTTTGTGGCCTCAGATTTAAACAGACTGGAAATTCTACAGATGTTAACATTAACTATTCAAGCCGTATTATTTATGAAATGTATACTTTGAACTTGACTGAAAAGCCCCTTGAGGATCTGACATAGAAGCATACACAGTAGCAACGCTAAACTGATTTCTGTGGATTTAGAGTTGTGTATTCCAAACAGTTTGATGGGCAAACCTTCTTTATGAGTTGTGAACTATGTGTGAGACAAATGCGCTCGAATTTTATTACAGCAATGTTACAGCAACTTCTTTTTCTGCATTTGTAGGCCCTTTGGGCCACTGAAGGGTTAACATCCCCTCAGGCAAACAACATATCACTTTCCTTAAAATGCCATTGGGAAACTGAGATAAATGGTGAAGCATTTTCAGTGTTGACATGATGTTCGCCTGTCCGATCGCATCCTTCCCAACAGACAGCAGAGAAGCAATTACAAAAAAAGACATCTGTGCCAAGGTTTGGCTAGCCAGGGAGGGCAAGCTCTTGTGTTTAAGAGGTAGAGAATCCAATCGATGAAAATGTCTGGGCCTGTTAGCACCAATAAAGCTGAAGGCCACTGGGAAGCTCAGAGAGGGTCCTTTGTTGCTGAGATAGAAAGGAGGCTGAAGCTGTGACACTTGGGGAGGAATAGGGTCAGCTAGTACGATCATCCATCTTCCTCAATGGCAGCTTTCTGTCAGTTTTTAACCCTGCTCAGCAGAGGATCTAAACCTCTATTGTTGGCACCAGCCAATTCTCAGCCAAGTGTAAATGAAGTTAATATTCACTGACCTTATGCATAGCCAATGAAGGCCCTTGATGTCATCCTGGAAATAATGTTATCTGACACTTCAAAAAGCAGATGTTGGCAGGTTGTTTGTGGTGTTTTGCTGAGCCAGTACGCAAAGAAAGCATTGTTTAGCTACCTCACATTTAAACTGATTTCCATAATAACCACAAATAGGCCTTTTTGACCTTAAATTGACATAGTTATGGTTTTAGTTTGCATGTCATTATATGCTGTTCACAAAGCCTGGCTAACCTGCACTAAATCTAGGAGAAGTAGCTGCATTCACTTAGATAAGAAATATATGGGTCAATGAGCAAATTTTATTTATGCTGATAAAACTGTAATTAAAATAGTTTAAATAGTTCAAAGCAGACATTTTTAGAACACAATGAAGAATAGTGTTTATTTTGCAGCATACCTTCATGAAAGGAAATATATCACAGAAGTAAAAAAAAATTATCACTTTCATGTGTATGGTTTTTATTTTGAAAGGCCTATTACAAGCAATGGTTAAGGTCTTCCTTTGTCTGCAGTAATAGTTTGTCATGGTGAAATATGATTATTCTAATATTGTTTTAATTACAGAAAGTTAAAACAGTTTTCATAGGTTCCACTTTGCCAGAAGTTTATCTAAGACAGAAGTATACTGGTGATAACTGCATGTTTATACAGTGCATTTTATCCAGATGGATCCCCAAACCTTCCACAGACTTTTGAGAACAGAGTGCATCCACACTCCTGGTGTAAAAGCCAGTATCAAACATCTGTTGTAACTCTGGAGTGACACACTATGTCTCTTTTTAAGGCACAGTGGTGTTTCTCAGCAGCCTGTGGTTCTAATTTGGCAAAGCACACAAGCATGTAGCATGCGTGTGAGATGAAAAGTAGTTTGTGGGGTTTGTTGTGTTTGGGTTTTTTTCTTGTAAGTTAGCTGTATTTTTGGCTCATGTGTGCTTACCTTATGAGAGATGAGCATAATGACTGATAGTAATAAAGTGCAGATGCAGGATGAGTAGTCATTATTAATAAAAATTTTCATCTGTATCCAGAAATGAACTTCACACAACCATGTTTTTCTCTGCTGTGTACAGAACACAGGTGCAGGTAACAGAAAACTAGGAAACTATATTACGCTGCAGTATTGGTTTAAAAAATACGTTTGAATTAAGATTGTACTATATTTAGCACCTTTCAGGCTACAATCCGTACCTGTCTTCTTATAATATTACATGGTTCTTTTATAAGAACCATGGTTCTTACAGTAAGAACCAAAGTGCCATGGCTTGCTTTTTTGTTTTGTGTCAAAGAATGAGTTCATGATTGAACTGAGAAAGCCTGATCACTGGAGTTGCTTAGGAGGCAATTATCTGACAAGCTGGCAAAGAAGAGAAATACCAGAACAGATCTGCATCTAATTGAAATCATACAGATCTGATCTTAATATAAACAGTCCTAGGATTTTTGGGAACTCTTTTATTGGTTGTGTACTTCCCATCAGTTGTTTTTGTTTGTACCTGTTGAAGATGTGAACATGCTTCCTGTAGTAATAGATTTACTTAGCAACTAATCAGCTAGAATTTCCTCTGTATGCCTTTGTTTGCTATTACTCCCATCAGATGTGATTTATTTATTTTTTTTTAAGGAGAAGAGAAGATAAATAAATTCACTGAGTTTCTGGATGGAATTTTAAGGAATTGGTGATTGATTTTGTTTGAAGTGCAGCATCGTATTTCCTTTGCTTCTGGTTATTTGTGTACTGGCTGTGACATATGATGGCTCAGTCATGTAGTTCAGATGATTAAAAGGCTACTTTTAGTTTGGACTGATTTTAATGGGATATCTGATAGGACTAATTTGTCCAAATAGATTAACACAGATTCCTCACCACTCCCTAATCCTATATTCGGTCCATTTTTACAATCATTCTGAAATTACCTGAAGTTAGAAGAAAATTTCTGAAATACAGAATTACAGTCAGTTACTGAATGAACAGTGTGGAAAGAGTAATGAGCCAGAAAGCATTGAAAGCAATGAGGCACCTTAGTGGGCCTTTAACAAGCCCTAACTCTGCTAAGCAAGCACATTAATTTGTTTAAGTCTTTACAAAGACCCGTTTCTTCTGTAAGTTATATTGAATAATTACCGGATTGAGTCACAATTTAATTTTACTACATTGCTGTAAATCGATTAATTTCCTGGCTCAGTTTTGATACTCTGTCCCTTTTTCAGGTCTTATGCTATGAAAAGTATAGAATACCAAAGAAATGCGCCAAACTGACTCAGTTCTGCCCTCTCCAGCAGAAATGAATACTGAAGTACAGAAGTTTATTCCCCATTTCTGGGATGAGACTGTGGAAGAGAAATTTGCCTTTGTGAATTAAGCCGTGGGCAGATTGATTCATTTCATCCCGTCAGCATTGAGTATTGTTCCTGTTTTAGTTGAAAGTTTGCAAAATTCTAGCTTTCTATAGGCAGGCCGCTGAGGAAATCATCCAAAAATAATGTAAATTTGGTTTAATGTACTTTGCTGTTTATTTGTGGGGTTTTTTTTGTTGGTTTGCTGTTTTATTTTGTTTTGGTTTTTTTATGTTTTTTTTTCCCTTTAAACAAAACCAAACAAAACAAAAGATGCTTTGGAACTAAATGTCAGCAGAAGATTCATTAAGGGTGGAGTGAGACAGCTAGTTTGGGGCTGTGGGAAGGTGGCTGGTGGTGTCTGGCTTGCTGTCTGAAGGCAGGAATAAGCCTAGCAGTACCAACAGCTGGTTTGCTGGTGACATTGTTGCCATGTCTGGTTGCTGTCATGGAGGAGAGCTGGCAGGGACTGGGAATCTAATGTTCTTGGCTTGGAGCTAGGTTGGTTTTGCTCCTGATTAATCTCATCTGTAAGGGGTTAGGTCTTCAACAGTAGATTTTTTTTTTTTTTTTTTTGGCCAGCTCTGTGTGGAATAATGGATAATTTTCACCTCTGGACTCTGGGCCTCTGCAGAAGTAGTCTGTATGGATCCAAGTTCATTCTGTATTGTGTTGTCAGCATAGTTGTGATTTTCTTTGACAGCTACATCAGTGGGGAAGAGAAGAATGGAATTAGGTATGAAAAATTGCTTTGTTCTCCAGAGTTTCTAGAAAAGGTCTTTGAAGCTGTAGTGTGAAATCTCTAGCACATCTGCAGATGATTTATACTAATAAAGACTAGCCAGCAAAACTGTGTTGGAGAAAATAATATTGGAAGAAAAAAAGCATAAAAAATCAATTGTATGAGGAAATAGAATATTTAGTACTGAGTCATCTTCCCTAATCAGTAGAAAAATGGATTATATGACTAATAAAGAATCACCTCAAAGAGAACATGTACCATTTTGTTGGACAGATCGGAAACACTGTAAATAATGTACCAGTAATGAAATATGTGATTTTGCAACAAACAAAATTTGCCATATGAGGAAGCTATTTCAGTTAGATATACCACTTTATTCTTTTGTATACTAACAAGGCTATCTGTTTGGCTGCTTTTTGTTGTTTTTTTTGTTTTTTTTTTCTAAGTCTGTAATATAATCTACTCCACCTACACAAAGCACTGAACTGCTTAAAGCGCCTGCTGTCAAACAGAAGCCTGGGCATATATCCTTGACGAGAAGGAAAGGGAGGGTATGCTGATGAAGAGGAACTTGTGGACAGGTGAGGAGGTGCAATCTGAGGGCATGATTTGGGGCAGGGCCTGAGTTTGAGGACAGAGATATTTCTCAGCCTCTAGTCTGTACTTCGGGGTGCCAGGCAGTGGATGCCTCAATAGGAGAATCCAAGTGTAAAGCAGGAGTTTTCATCACTGTGGTATGCCTGTCATTTAATGGCCTGCATACCACAGCAAAGTGGTATCTGAATGCTGTGCAAATAGGCAGTGTCTAAGCCAGCATGTGGTGCATGGCTGGGAGCTACCACTGCTAATGACACAGGATCATGCAGGCATCCTTGGTTTGCGGGAGTTCTTTACTTAAGACTTTGCCTTTGTTTCATAAAGTCAATAATGCAAATGCTTGAGAATAAAGGTGAGGCCTGACCTTGTCCCCTAGAAGTGACTGGGAGATTGTCTTTCTTACCTAAGAGCTAAGGTCTACTTCTACTTCTGTTTTGGTTTTTTTTTTCATAACAGTTTTCAAAATGCCTTACGCACACACACCCAACCCTGTTTTAATAGATTATATATCAGTGGTAAATGTTGTGGAAATACCATTCATAAATAATAAAGAAAGAATAGCTTATTTGTAAGTGTGGCCATATTCTTGTTTAGTGGAGAATAAGGTGCATGCTTCCTCTTCCCTGCTGCATGCTGCTTCTCTTTCTCCTCGAACGGCAGAGTATGACAAAGGTTAGATTTTTGTACAACCCATACAAAAGACTTCACTATGTTTTATCCACATGGCAAGAAAAGCAGGAACTGTGTAATATCACTCTAGGAAAAAAAAAAAAGAATAAATTTATGATCTGGACCTAAGGCGATCAAGCTCTGTACTTCTCATTAAGGAAGTTGGAATGTCTCTTGTCTCTCCCCACCGTCCCTAAACGCCTGCAAAACTAGAAATTAGGAGATGAGTTCAGTAGAGAAGGGTTCTGAATCTGAGAATTTACTTTTTTTTTTTAACTTTTTAACCTTTAGGCAGGTTTGCATAGCTCATGTAGCTGAAATTAATTGGGTCCCCACAAAATCAGGAATGTCTGAAATCATTATTATCCTTTAATCACTGTGTCTGTATCTGTTCAGTCTCTGAAATGTAGTTGGGTGATCTTTTCAAACTAGCTTCATAGGCAAAGTGTGTCAAAGTGTGGGACAACGTATAGTTGTTGCATAGGTGTAGTCAAGGTCATAATTTAACTTGTGTAAACACTCTTACCACTGATGAGGCATGGGTAGGAGAGCAGTCCCTTTGGGGCTTTAAAAGTCTGTAAGTGAAGATTGAGTTTGTAGGGCTGGTGACTAGCAAAGACATTGTGTTTCTTCAGAACTATGTATATTTGCTGCAGAATTTACCAAGCAGACCATAAGTATGGACGGTTGTCTCCCTCCCATATGACTGTAGAGGCCCTTGCTACAACCTGTGTATGCAGAATACCCTCAATGGCCAGACTGCAGAGGATGTTGAGCACATGAGGTCTGGTTCTTTCATAGCTCTTTGCACGCGGCACATCAGGGAGCATTGCATTCCAATGTCTGTGTAATTGGAGTCTCCCTGTGGACAAAATTTAGGTTAAAAGCAAGGAAATATCCTTCTACACTGAGCAGCAGCAGATTTCTCGTCAGGGCACACCTGTTCCTCCATGCTGAAGAGTGTGGGATAAAACAGGAATTGTTGCTGGAGAACAAGCAAGTCAAGGGGAATCTAGGTTTAAAAGTGATTTAAACTAAACAGGAACAAGTTGTATTCTGTTTGCATGGATTTAATAAGGAGCAACTGCATGTGCAGACCGCAGCGATCCTCATCTTGCAAATCAGATGTTTAGCTGTGAGTTGCAACATCTAGTGTCTTTACCACTGACTGATAAATGGGAATAAATTGTTGGATCTCATTATTTCAGAGCTATATTCTGCTGAATTTTCTACTTTGCGTGTAATTTTTTTACTTCCACTTAGGTAATGCACAGTGCTCTCAGTATATAGCCGTAGAAGTTTACAGCCTTGCTGCTGCTTATTATGTTATGACATCTAACATTCCTGGAATGATCAGCTCCTGCTCTGCTGTATTAACTAAAATGCTCTATCCTGGTGATAACCCATCATTCACTGAATTTCTTTGCACCGCTAGGGAGTAAGAGAGAGTAACTTTTAATTCTGGGCTAAAAATAAAGTGCAGGAATTCAGTAAAGTCATGCTGGACAATAAGTCTGATTATGCCTCATTGTGTGAAGTGCTTTTTGCCAGCTCTTGTAGTGTTATCATGAGCTTTATGCCTACTTGCTGCTGTACAGTGTCAGCTCCTGCAGAATTATATTTGTTTTATTTTCTGGATTTTTTTGAAAGGGTAAACAGTCAAACACTTCTGATGTTTGACAAACGCTGTGAAGTTAAAGGTAGTAGAAGATAGTAAGTGATAAGGGATAATCAAAAAAAGAAAATGGCCATATTTTAAAGTCTCCAGTGCAAATAAGTAGAGATTGATGTTCTCTTGTTTACTTTTCTGCGTGCTCATTGTTCATTAGGCAGGGAGTTTAAAATTTTTGTTGGAGATGTGTTTTTCAGATGCGGGCTATTTGTTTGGGGCTTTGTGAGAGTCCAAAGTAATCTGCTTGCTCCAGAGGAAGAAAGTAATGCCTTCTAGGGAGTATTCTTTTAGGAGTAAGAGCACATCTTTCTATTTTTGTCACAAAGCTATCACCTACGGTGCACTTCAGGCCTGAGGAGGATAATGTCGATGGAGATAAAAGTGATTGGTTTTTTTTTTATTAATAAAACACAGTGTATTATGTTTGTGCCTGTCCTTCCTGCTGCACGGAGGCATCCTATTTAAAGTCATTAAAAACTCACTGATACATTTATTCTCACCACAATGCACTAACAGCATTCAGAGCCATTAGTAGCTGGCTATTGTGCATTTGCAAAAAGTTGCAGTGCTAGGTCAGCACACATGCTACTTTTCCTTGATAAATGAGCAATATTAACATATCCAGCCAGAAACAGATTAAAAATATTTATAGCATCAGCTTTCTGTCTTACATTTCCCTTTTTTTCTCTTGCTGTAATTCTGAGGTAGGTGCTAATTAGAGTATTGTATAGAGTAATTTTATAATATTTTCAAATTGAAATAATGATTAATCATAGTTTGACAAACATATAAAATGAAGCAATGTAGTAAAAGATAACCCTCTAACATGATCAAAAGTATCACACTCCTTTCTGCCTCAGTAGGCACAAAAAATTAATATTATCTCACAGCACATTGTGAGAAATACAGAATAAACCAAAATAGTGTGTAAGTCAGAAAATTATATTATTTGTCCCTAGCTTTTTATAGAATTACACCTTGTAATTTGGCCACTGGGACCACTAATAAGTTCCTAAAATCATAATCTTTGTGTGGAAAACATCACGTTCTACAAAATGTTCCAATGTGTGTATGTTTTTATGCTCCCACAGTTTATTTGCATGAGATAGGTTTGTCCATGTTTCCATGAAAATGAATGTCAAACCTCCTACTGAATTTATTTATCAAATGTTGCATAAAAACTGGATGCCATGTTCTGTCCACTAGGTTTTCATTGTTGGAAGTTAAAAGGTGAAATTTTGGCCTTGCTGAAGCAAATGGCAGGAATCTTAGTTTAATTGGACCAGGAATTGACCCAAAGAATTCTGTTTATTGTTTTATATTCCTTTACATGACAGTTAATTGTGATGTCACAAAGCAGAAGCATCATGGGTAAAATAGACATCAAGAGGAGGAAGATTTCTAAGCAACATAATGATTTATATTAAACATGACTTGTAATAAAAAAATGATGGAAAATCAGTGATGTTTAAAGGTATTTCACAACTTGTTATTAGGAGTTGATATTTTTATTAGGTAGTGATGAAAATGAAAAGGCAGGTTATACATTTCTTCATGATTTTTAGCGTAGTTTTAATGAATATGTACAGGTGCCGCTTTGCTCTACTAAATTTTGATCTCAGCAATGTGCAGGACACTGACCAATATAGGATCAAGGTTTTTCTTTCTATTTTGGTTCCAAAAGTGTTGTCTTCTGTCACAGGAGAGCTGAACTTAATCAGACGTGACTTGACTTTACGTCTGTGCAGGAGGTTATCTCTTGTAAAAGGCCAGAGTTGTGAATGAAACCTTTGTCTTCAGCTTCCTTGTAATCCTGCAGTACAGTTGAGCGTGTTAACTCAGTTGGAATAATGTGCTGATTTTCTAAAGATGAAAAAGAATTTTAACCCCTATCCTCTTTCCAAGTTCTCAATTCTGTATTTCCTTAGATTTCACACTACCTGCCTTGGTTTTAGCAACTCTGATTTCAGTCTGTCACCTTCCCTGGCTAAATGTAAAATATGATATGTTCCTCTCCTTGAAGGAGAATATTTAAGAGATGCAGTCCCGGTGAGAGTGCTGTTTTGTAGCAGCAGGGATTCTTTTTTCCTGTCATTTTCTTAATTTGGTCTCTGTTTCAAATCTTTATCAGCACCTGTCCTTTTAAGGAAAGAGATTAAAATGTCCAAGGGTAAATGGAGGATTGATTTGGTGTGAATGTACAGCTTCTGTGGTTTGACAGTACCTGCAGTTATGAACGCAGAGATACTACATACTTAAACATTCTTACTAACTGCTTTGCTTCATTACCTTAGTACATTCTGATTTTAGTTCTCCTTGCACCATATTGGGCATAAATTAAATGTATATTTAAAAAGAAGTTATATATTTTTTCTTTAGGAAAGGGAACATGTGAGACTGTTGCATGAACTGTTGAATCATCCAGTCAGTGCTGGAGAGGGTTTATCTGTTGAGAAACTATGGAGGTATAGAAGTAAATGCTAAAAATATTTGGTTTAATAAAATGATAACAATATTCTGAAATATTACAAAATATCTTGTTGTAGCTCAGATATATTGATGACTGTCTGACTAGGTTAGAGATAAAAGCAGTAGATGTGCATTTGCTCTGTTTGCTCTCATTTAATTTCATCATAGTGAGTCACACAGGCATCAAGATTTATATGTGTCTGATAAGCAGTTGGGATAGAGAGTGCTAATGATGGTTGTAATGCTTTCTAGAATTCTATTTCTTCTGACTTTGGTTGACATTGTGACTCTAAACACTGTAGACTGTGTAAATTAGAAAATGGAAGACACAGGAGGGGAGAACCAGCCTCAGAATTCTCACCATATTCATCAATATTTAGTCATCCATGGGTTGATTTTTAATTTTTTTTAATTTTTTTTCTGTCTGTGTGTCTGGACAGGCAGAATGCATGGTGCTCCTCAGGGAATATTTATCAGATTGGAGTGTGCATTTATCAGGAGAAATTCAGGGAAAGCAAGTCATAAAACATGTTGAGGTTTTTGTACATACAGGGAACTTACAACATTTATCCTTCTATTCAAAGAAGATCCTTTTCATTAGTGATCAGTGCAGGATAGAGAGAACTGCCTGAGTCTTACTGATTCACATGGGACAACTGTCTCTAGCACAGTCTGTTTATGCTGATGGCCCTAGCATTGACAGAACAGATGCCTGGAAAGCTGCTGTCCCTACTGCTGCTGTTGTTGACACCATTGCAAAATTCGTAAAGGAGGGCTGCAGTGAGTCTTACTCCAGTTGAAAAAAAGATGCACAGTTAAACACAGGACAGTCTTTTACAGCTTGATCCTATGAGCTCTCTCTTGCCATCGTGTGCTTTGGGATGGTCTTAACTGTAGGTATTGTGGGTTGAAGGTCTTCACCTCTTTAAGTGACTGTGGTGTTGATTAATAGGAGAATTTTGAATATTGCACAGTGTTTGCACATCTCTTACCATCTTCATTTATATGACTTGGGTGTCTGCTGCTGTTGTAGCAGTGGTCCTTGGAGGAACTGCTTTTCCAGGACATAAACAAAGACAGAAGCGACAGTATTGCAGCCAGAAAAGATACGGAAAAAGATAGCTATAGGCAATTTCCACAGCTCTTAATAAGTAGCAAGAGCAAGTATAGAACACAAAATCAATAGAAGCCCCTTGTCAATCTACTCTCTGACCTCCACAACCCTCTCCTGAAATCCACAAGAAAAAAAAGATTCAGGAATAAAGCATTTATCTTCAATGTGCCTGTCTGTTATGTATATCCTATGGCTGACAGCAAGGCTCTTTTCCACTTTATCATTTCATGCTTGTTATGGTGGAGGTGTAGAAAAGTCAGTTCTTCCATTTAATTCTATTGGTTGTTAGAAAGTATTCTCTACCCTAATGATATTTTCTTTTGAGCAGTTTACATTCTTCTGAAATTACACAGATTTCACTGAAGGCTGTTTAGTGTATCAATGCCTACATATTTCAACAACACTGGAGAAGAGGAATCAGTTGATTCGGAGTTGCTACTTTCTGTACACTGAATGGGAATGCATCCTCCTTTGCTCCTGTTGTTCATTATTTAACCAGAGAAGATAGTCAATTGACTTATTTTTTTTTTTGTTTTCTCTATGGTCACAAAGCTGTTAAATGCCAAAGTGGGGAATAGATCCCAAATACAAATTTTGACTTAACACTGTTCAGTTACAAGAGTACTATATCTAAAGAATTCTATTTTGTGAAGAAGACTGCTTAGCTTGCAGAACTGGCCAAATACTTGTTATAGTTAACAGAGTACTAGAATGAAATCTCATCAAAATGAAACACAATCAGGTGTGGATTTCATCTACTTCCACTTTTACTTTATAGCTTTACTTAGAACAGAAGTCATAAAAATGAAATTTTTAGGCTGTAGCAGACCTCATCGTGACTAATGAAAAGTTGAAACAAAGTAGGGTATCCACCTTTCTGCATCTCTTCCTATGAAATCTACTTTTTGTTTGATTGTTAATCATCGCAAAGAGAAGGATAAAAAAAATAGATACTAAGTGTATAGACATTAAAAAAAAATTCTTTGAAGAAAAGCAAGTATTTTGAGTTTTGCTCATGTTTAAGCATATGGACCCAGCTGGAACAGTACACGAAAAGAACAGCTAAACTTCTCTTTTTAAACACTTTTCATCATCTGACATAAGGACATTGTACGTACAATGTTTACTCAGTCACTTCAGAGTAAGGACTTATGAAGACAGACTGAAAAAGTATGTTATGTTCCCCACTGAGGAAATAGTAATTTAAAATTGGCAGACAGGTTTGGTGTATTTAGTGCCAGGAAGTCAGGCTGAAGAAGAAGAGGCAATAAGATGCTGGAAAGTCTGAAAGAACAGATTCTCTGATATAAAAATGGGAAGCCAGAAGAGGTATGATAACATAGCTTGACGATGAGTTACTATGATCATCTTCTTTCAAGGAATAGATGCTTCACTGGAAAATTCACTAAAGTTCATTGAAAATGTAAAATAATTTTATTTAAAGAGACAGAGAATGAAGGACATGGCTGCAATTTTAATCTGTTTTTGATGCAAAGTGAAAATCAAGGCGATAATACAGATGTATGGCTCGCCAAATGTTATGTTATTCTTTTATGCAGAAAAATTGCCTTTTCACGTCCAATTGAGGTATTTAAGCATGACTACAGCCTTAGTGAAGCGAACCTAAACCCTGCAGAATTAAGGTAACTCCAGAAATTTAGGAACTAAAAGCAGCAGAAGTTTGCATCACTTTTTTGACCTTCATGAGAACAGTAGTGCAATCAATCTTCTAAGTTTAACAGAGCTGGTATAAAATTTGAGCAGGTGTCATAAATATTGCTGCATATGCAAAGAGCTGCATGTAAATGGCCTATATACCTGTCGAATCTTTAGCTGAACAGTATAGACTGAGATAATAACAAAAGTCAATCCCTTCCTCAAGTTTTATGTTATTGGATTTGATTTACTAGTAAAACCACATAAACCTGACCTAATCTTCTTGCATTCTGAGTCTGTCTGAGGTTTCTCTTTGTGCCCTGTTCTATTCTGATTTTCTCACCTGAAAGTGATGCCTTGCTTTTTTTATATTGCTGGGAGCTACTCATCTGCCAGCATGACTTGGCATTTGTCGTCTTCCTTCTTAAGGTTGTGAGATTTTGGAGGTTTTTTGGGGGTTGTTTTGTTGTTTTTTTATTAAAGCAGAGCAGAGCACATCAACTTTTTTATTTCTATGCGAAGTCTTAAGTCTGCCAAGATGTTACAGAGTGTTACAAAGAGAAAAGGCGTCTTTTATTTTCATATGTCAATGGATGTAAGTAAAAATGCTATGTGCTTAAGCACTGTCAGGAACAATTTATATTAAGTTTTAGGACAATTACTATACAATTGATTAGACTATGGGCTTTGCTGCCAAAGGATCTTGTAGAAACATCATAATGGAAAAGGTCAAGAATCTTTATTTCTAAATTGTACAGCAATAGCCCTTAATTCTGCAAACCAGCTGCAGCTGACGGAAAATTTTATAGCAACTTCACTGCGAATAAAAAGCAGAGGCTGTGAGTGAATTCAATATTAAAAAAAAAAAAGAGCAATCAGTACAGCAGCTCTAGCGTTACCTATTTTCACATTAAATTCCATTTCTTTTTCCACTAGCTCCCTTTTTCAGACTTTGATGAAACAGTTTTTTTGATTGCTAATCCCCAGTATGTGCTATGTTCAAGACTGAAGGGGAATGAGTGAAAATGCATCAGTAAATATGGGCTGTTTAAAACCTCTGGTACTACTGGAAAAGCGTTAAGTGCAGAGGACAGATGGGAGGATATATTGATTTAAGTCCATCCAGAGGTACTTATTAGGAACCTTACTGGTTGAAAACAGTATGCCTGCAGCGATGATTCTTGTAAATATGTACAATAAAGTCATAGTGTGTGGCACTGGTATCAAATATGTGGGTACATGTAGTCAAAACCGCTCCCTGCATTTGAGCAAGATTCCAGTGAGCTTTGTGTTCCTTTTATGTCTTAGACCTTCTTGCTCTGATTAGCATTTTGTTTTATTTTGACAGAGTTATCAGTAATTATCAAATCTCTGAGAAGCTGAAGGTTAAATGCAAAATAGAGTTTTAACCACTTATGGGCCTTAGAAGACAAGGAAACTAAAAGGGGAAAAAAAAATGCACAGAAGTGCTTTATTAATTCAACATGAGAATTAGTAGCTGGGCAAGGGGGTTGACACTCTTTATAATACAGGAAGTAGAATGTTAATTAGGAATTCCCAGATTCCCCAGAAATGTCCATAATTAGTGCTTGTTTTAGCTTCATGCTATAGTGGCAAAAAGCCCAATGTATGGCTTTTGCTTCTGCTATTTCGGTGATGTCATATGTTACTTTGTTCCAAAGTTTGAAGCAAAATGAGACACGGAAAGACAAACAGAGGTTTTGTTTTTTCTTCTTTTAAGGATCAATGTGTACTTGATAAAGTCTTTAATAATTCACCTTTCCACAGTCACTAATAACTGAGAATATTTACTTGTTCTTGGCTTTTTCTCAAGCTATTTACATCTCCTAACATTAATTTCTGGGCGCAAAATAGGCCAGTAGAGAGGGTTATGCCATTGCAATATGAATGCTCATGAAGCATGCACATGTCTACACACATGCCCACAAACACAGATACTCTCACATCGTTGTTGTGTAGAATTAAGTTTCCTCAGATTCATGTTCATGCTATCCTGCTGCTGTAATGCAGAAAATTGTCAGCTAACATGCACATTCATATCAAATTAATTTTCGTAATCTTCAACATAAATGTCGTGATAGCCTAACATAATCACAAACAACACAACTTCACAAGTATTTTATTTTGAATTTAGATAACTAGTTGCAGTATACCAGTTCTCTACTCAGACTCTCAGATATGCCAATTTCCGCTTGATATCTCATTCCCTGCAGGCATACATTACTCATTTCAGTTCAGTCACTGAGACTCTGTGTGACAAGCTATAAAAAGCTCTACAATGCTATGTGTATGGATCTATTTGGTACTTGATAGAGGCAGATCTGATAGAGAACTGTGGATAATCTACTGCTCTCATTTCTCATCACTACCCACCTATCACAGGATGCTAGATAAACTGCTTGCGTATGAAAACAGAAGAAATTTTATGAGACTATGCAGTTGTGTGCCATTTGAGAATTACTGGTAATTCTTATGATGAGATGCTTTATGGCATGCCAGGACAAGTAACTGAGAACAGGATTTATTTTGAAGCTGTTACCTAGAGAGCCATTCCACTGGCCATTTGCAAGAGGCTCAGGTTGGGTTCATAAACATTGTCTGGTCTTGTTTGAGGTGGTGTATAGTATACAAGACACCTTTGTGGGCTGACAGACATGATACAGGAGTCACAGAAGAGCTATGCTCTTTTGGATGGTCATCTGGAGACCTGACAGGATAGTCTTTCTGAGACTGAACTAGGCAGTTGCATTTAGTCAGCTCAGAATTGAGCCCTGCCTCTCCATAGGCTCCAGTGAGAACTTAGCTACTCATTACACATGTAAGCACTAACATACTGACACTGAAATTTAGGTGTTATGGTCTTAGGAGGAATCACATCCTGAATATTTAATCTGTGGCCTGTTGTCAGCTAGGCAGTAAAGATCAAGGGATGGATTTGGATGACTTCTCTAAAAATATTCCTGCTCTGTATCACATTGCTGCAGTTTCTGTTGATGTTTCCCTCCCAACAGCCCCTTTTTTCCTGCTGAAGTGCTCAAGGCAGACTTTTGTTTAAATACAGTGTCAGAGTTGGCCAATCTTTTTTTTTTTGTTTGTGTGTGTAGCTTTCCTGTCACTGTCTCAAAGGAGACCCGTTTGGGATCAGTAGGTCTGTTGGACTAGTGTGCTTGCTGTGATAAGGAGCTGGGTTGTATAATGGAAATTTGTCCGGCTGAGAAAAAGTTGGGAAGAGAAGGGGAGGAACTGAGCAGTGAGTGAGGACTGCATGCCTCTTTTGTTTTCTGTTCTTCAGCCCCATTCCTTTACTCCTAGCAGGCCTCTGCAGACATTCTATGCTCTGAATTTGTTCCATCTTTGTTTTTCTTATTAATTAAAATTTAATGAAATGTATGTTTTTATGATTTGGAAAAGCCATTAATATTAAAACAGAAACGTTCAAGAATGGGGAAGATGGACAGTGGTACTAGAGGACCAGTATGGTTTTGGGTAATGCAGCAGAACTGAAGACGGCAATGTGTTAGAGGCCAGGGAGATAGCAGGGAATGCTTTCTATTAGTGGCAGTATCTGCTGTCACTTGGGACATTGCCATGACTTTCACGCCTTCTTGAGATATGTTTTATTTCTTCCTTGGCATTCCGTCCTTTTGAAAGTGAATGAATGAGTTTTGAATAGCCTAACCGAAAGAATTCCACCTTAAGTGGAAAACTGAGTTCTGCCATGGGCTGTGAGAGCAATTCCCTATCAGGGACAGTATTTCTTCTGGGAGATGCATACATGTTATGTGAGGACAAATTGTGCCTGCTATTGAACTTTATATAAATTTGCTTTTTCTCCCACCAGTTCTGTAACACAGCTTTTATTTGCTTTGTTTTTCCTTTTTTTTTTTCTTTTTTTTTTTGTTTTTTTTTTCTTTTTTCTTTGTTATTTGTGACTGTAGCAACTTGCTTCCTTCATTGTTCTCTTTCAGTATCTTGATCTTTTTCAAAGACTTGTGCAGTTTCTTGAGCACTGAGGAACCAACATCTATAAATTTGTCTTTCTAACAAGCTACACAGCGCTGTTTGAAGAATTACTTGCACAGAAAAAATCATTTGAGTTACAACTTGTTCACAATTAGGACGCTGAGTCAGTTCTACATCTGTTAGATAATTTATGTACTGATTTGTCAATCAAAGCCAACAATTAAGCTTCTCCAAATAAAGAATTCATGTTTTCCTCTCATAATGGTGTCACTAGCAAGGAACATGGAACAATAGGAGTGAATCTATAAAGCAAAACAGTTAGTCCTGAGGACTTGATGTCCACATTAAATACACTTCTGAGAAGTTTATTCGGGGTAAATCTAGTCTGATCCAATTGTGCTTGGAGCGCTTTAGTTTCACTCCTGCAGGGCACATCTTCTGCTTATTTTCCTCTGAAAGCAAACCAGTTCATGTCCTCTGAGATTAGCGTAATGTGCACCAAAACATGGTAAGCAGAGATGACCAGGACATAGCTTGAAAGGTGCACTCTGGATCAAAACGAAAGTGCTAGTGTGGATGCATGCATATTATATTTCTTTCAATTTCCTTTCAATTTTTGAAATTTGAAACCCAAGACATAAACAAATAATGGTAATAAAAAAAACACAATTAGGAATTCTAGGTTTCCAAATCCTTAAAAGTTTTGTATATGCCTTGGAATATCAGTGCTCTTGTAAATAAAACTGACAACTGGTGAGATGCAATGATTGTTCATCTCTCTATACTGCAGTCTCTGTTATGACATACCTGAGCTGGCCATGTAGCCTGTCACCTGCTTATAGCCCCTGTAATCGTCCATGTTTGGAACATGCTTCTTGGGTTTTTGAAGGCCATAAGAGTTATCTGCTGCTGTGGCATTACTGTCAACAGTACCCAGATTCAGTGGTAGTGTGGCTGTATGTGTACCAGCTACAGCTATGTAAGGAATTGTAATATTCACTTTCTTATGAGAAATAAACCATGCTTTAACGTTCAGATTGAACTTGGTTGAACTCTGATAATTTATGAAAATCATTTGATAAATTCCTGAAAGAAAGTTTGTCAGGGTATATTAAGCAAAGAGATGGAGATGATTGATAGCTCACGATTGCTAGTGCCTCGTTGTTGGATGTGGGTCCTCTCTACCTCTGCCCTGCTCTTTCATTCTTTTTGTAAGCATCTGGCATAGGTCATGGTCAGAAACAAGCCAGTGGTCTAGCTGGACCTTTGATCTTCCTCATTTGCCATGTCTTTATTGCATGATTCAGGTCATCCATTGTCTAAGATGCCTGTTACTTCAGTGGTTTTGGATCAAGCCCTCTGTGCTGTAATTGCTCAACTGACTAATGCCACTAAGTTTTTGGAAATTTGAGGTGAACTATGGTTGCATGCAGTTTCAGTGAACCTGGGCATTATATGTGCACAGCACTGTTCTTTTAGAAGTTTTAAAGGATTAAATGTAATAGTAGTGTACACTGAAAGAGAAAAGTATGATAATCTTAGTTAAAGAGCTTGATTAGGTGGCAGAAGCAGTGTGGAAGTTCACCACATTTTCAGTGAAAAAAAGCTTGTGTATGGTTAGATGAATATCCTCTTGTCTTCTCTAATAAAAAGAAAGTTCATACTCTAAGATTACTCCATGCTGGCTCCATAAAGCTTCCTTGGGTATCTAGCTCTTTTGTTTTGCAGTGACGTTTAATCACTTGCAGTATCATACACTCTTCAACCATGCACATTATCCCTTAATTATATACGACTAAGCCCCTCTTGACTGTAAGACATGTTGTTTGTTCAAACGCACTTACAAATCCATTTTCTTATCAGTTCTTTGCTGAACATTTACACAACGGGGTACTGTTTAAATATGAAAATAAACCTTTTTTAAAAAAATTGTTTGACCCACCCACCTGGCCTCCATCTGTGATTGTTCTGTCTCTGCAATCTGTTGTCTGCTTTTCCTCAGCATGTTCTTTATCTTTTTGGATGGCTGCTATCTTTGAGCGGCTTTATTGCCCCTCCCTATTTTCTCTGTGCTTAGTACAAAGTGACATTTCCAAATCATAAGGATCAGCCAGGCAGATTTGATACTCTCTCTGCTATAATACACACTTCTGCTCAGAGTATACAATTAGTAAAGACAACTTCATTTCACAGTATCACAACTCATGCTGTACTATTTGGAATTAAAGCATTGTGTGAGTTTGGGACGTTTTCTCATAAAAGCTTGTGGCAGATAAATCTGTCAGCGTTAGCAATGTTTTTTTTCTTACCACAGACTTACTGAAACAAACACAGAAGAAGTTTCTTTCTGTTCTATTCCAGTTTAGTTTCGTATCAGTGAATTACTGTGGTAATGCTTTTTCTTTATGTATATATATTTTTTTTTTCACTAGAGGGGAGTTGTGTGTTTTGTAATCTCTTAATAAACTGATATCTCAATCTCTAGATAAAGAGGTTAAATCCATTTTTATTTTGAAAGATGATAGTTATATACTTACACAGACAGTTTAAATTTCTAGTCTATGCACTGATAAAAAAAATGGTTAGCTTCAACGAACCTGGAGGGGAATCCCTTTTTAAAGAAATCAAGATGTATTTTTTGTTTCCATTCTGAAAGTATTTCTATTTCTTCCCATTCCAAGCCAAAAGTAACTTTGGAGAGCGGTTGCTTTTTTTGCATTAAGATTCCTCCTAAAGTAGGCAATGGACTGATAGGCATGAGAGTATTTTTCTGAATAAGTAGGACAATCAACATTAAATGTAGGAATATCTGAGATCAGGATATGCAGCTACAGTTATTTTTAGATTCCGTAGCACTATTGTGCAGAAATGGAGTCGTTTCTCTCTTGTGGATTCTTAGAAGCTGGTCTTTTGTTTGGATAGATTTGCCTGCTGTATAATGATGACCTTGAGGAATGCGTTACAGAAACCTGTGAAAAATTTCATCTGGATTAAGGCCTGGAATGGTAATGATAGGTCATTGTCCAATGAAAACAAAAATGTGTTATTAAGTTATTTTAATTTCATTTCAGTTGGAAAGCTTATAGAGATGCTTGCTTCTCTTCTGCTTTATAAGTAAGCCTTCCAGATTTATTTGTTGCCAGACAGTTATTAAGCATCATTACACTTAAATTAAACATCCACATCAAGTTGATTGTCTCAAAGCTTCAGGAAGTCTACAGCAAGAGATCTACTTGCACCACATCCTTTACAGAAAACTTTATCCTTGAACCATAGGATCTAAGATTCCCCTGAAAGACGACAGTTATTTCACAGGGAACAAAGCAATCTCATGAAAGGTTTTCTAGTTTTCCAAGGCCTTCATAGGAAGATCTCTGATTGGTTATATTTGTATTTGACCAGTTCTTGTAAGGCAGGATTTTGGGGCATCTGGAAGGAGTCATCTGTATGAAGAGTGAATCTATAGTATAAAGGTGACAGAGTAAGTAAACCTAGTACTGTTCTCTCCATAGAAGTACAAGAAGCCACTCAGGTTATATTTGTACTAACTTTACATTTTATTAATGCATTGGTATTAGTGCATTGCTGCTGAAAGAAGTGTTTCCACCATTTCTGAACTCCCTGCTCCTATGCTGTGTCTTCATAGACATTTAGTGGCTGTAAAGTGAACTAGATTGAGGAACCAATAAAACAAACATCACAAATTTACTTCTACAGTAGTACGTCATAAGGTCTTCTAAATATGGCATTAGTGACATGCAAATGATTGTGCCTATATGATAAAATATTTTTTATGTCGTGCAGAAGTAAACTACTGTTGGGTAACTCCTTTGTCAGTGTAGGTACATCTACATGATATTTTGGACATCAGTGTTGAGCCTGTGAGCAAAACCAGACTGAGTGTCCAGGCTTTTACAGACAAATGTTAGGTGACTTCATGGCATCCTGGGAAGGAAAACTTGGTTTGGTATCCTCCAGCTGGCCTGAGCCAAGACTGCTCCACCCATCCCTTCCCATGGTTGGGGTCAGGCAATCAGGTCAATATATCGACTCTCCTGGAAACTTGGAGAGCCATGTCCAGTCTGTAGCCAGCCTGAGAAGTACCTGGTTGCAGGCATCGGCTCTTCCTCAGGCAATGTTAAGCTGTCTGTCCCAGGGGAGCTTAGTAGGCATCAGAAATACTCATGTCAGGGGACACATCCACTGCTCCGTATCATAACATAGTTGTGTTGCAGTGGTGCTGTATAGTAAAGTTGCTATTTAGAGTGAGACTGTTTTGTTTGATTTGAGGCAATGAGGTTAAAACATTCTAAAATAATGGAGACAAAAATAATGAGTCCTACTTAATAACCACTATTTTAAAATTCCACTGTACACTTCTACCTTTGATATTATAGAATCATACTATCATTTAGGTTGGAAAAGACCTTGAAGATCATCAAGTCCAACCGAAAACTGAACTCTGCCAAGTCCACCACTAGACCATATCCCTAAGCAGTATGTCTTTTAAATCCCTACAGGGATGGTGGTTCCACCACTTCCATGGGCACTCTGTTCCAGTGCTTGACAACTCTTTCAGTGATTTTTTTTTTTTTTCAAATATCCAATGTAAACCTCTCTTGAGGATATTTCTTCTTGTCCTGTCACTTATAACTTGGGACAAGAGGCTGACCCACACCTCACTACAGCCTGCTTTCAGGTAGTTGTAGAGAGTGGTAAGGTCTCCCCTCAGCCTCCTTTTTCTCCAGGCTAAACAATGCCAGCTCTCTCAGCTGCTCCTCATAAGACTTGTGCTCTAGACCCTTCACCAGCTTCATTGTCCTCCTTTGGACATGCTCCAGCATCTCAGTGTCCTCCTTGTAGTGAGAGCCCCAAAATTGAACACAATTTTAGAGGTTAAAGTTTTTTGGTTTTTTTGTTAAATCCAAAGGCCTTTGCTACTTTGGAAGGTCAGATAAGAAGACAATGGGAATCTTGTTGGCTTTAAATTCAAAGATATTTTTTCAAATGATTATCAATAGTCAGATTTTACTGTCTTTTTATTTAGAAAACAAGCAACCCTCACTCAACAACCTCCCCTCACTCTGCAAATTACATTATGTTCATTATGCTTTTTTGATGTATTTTATTCTCTTTAGAAAACAACAGGAAACCTTTCCTAAGACATGTTGGTAATCACAAAGCCTCAATGTCTGTTAAATGCCTCAAAGGGTTTGCTTGTGTATGGACAGACAAGGTATGTGATTCTGTGATTATGGCTGTACAGAACCTGTATGACATCAGAGAAGTTGAGTCATAGCATTGCCACTGTCGAAGTCCTTACTGAACTCAGTAAGCTCAGTTTATTAAGTGGCAACACTGTATCAGCCAAGCTAGCTATGTTATAGATTATAAAGAATTTTTTGGTGCTTCATTGTTTGAGCTACACCATGAGAACAGGAAAGCAAAAAAAGTTAGAAAAAGTTCATGAAAATATTGTATTTATTTCATCATCAGTATTTCTTTTCCCTTTCTTCTGGCCATTGGAGTAGAATTACATGTAAGTTAAAAAAAGAGATATTAATATAGGAATTTGACAAATTTAGCATAATTTTTTCGTACCTCTGTTTAGGAAAAAAAGAACCACTTACACTGTAGTTTGTATAGCCAATATCTTTTTGTTGCAGCGATGTCTATTGGCTGCCAATTCGTCTAAGAGGTGTGTTATTCTACTCAGGTAATCATGCGACTTTCCTATCAGAACATCATAACTTCCATAGTGTAAGTTAGTTGGTGGTCTTAGATTTTGCTAGAATTCTTCATCACAGTAGTTTTAACAGATTTTTTAGTAAAAAAAAATATAAATTAAAAGTTCATAATTAAATATTACCAAGTCAGTAAAAGAGAAAAAGCCAAAACTCCAAACCCAAAGATGCAGAAACTATAAGCAAATGAAGTACATTCTTTCCATTATTTCTCTGACTTCTTGAGAACCTGCTGAGGAAGACTGATAAAATTTCTAGTGGTAATGAAACTTCAGGCATGGATTCATTTTTTGGTGATGAACCTACACCATGTCCTGCGAAGTGTGGAGTGTTTGTTTCCAATTTGGCTAATCATTCGAGCTGTCTCTCAACTCTGTGCAGACACTATCTTGAGGGAATGGCATTGTGGAAGAAAAGGAAGAATAAACACCACCAACAAACAAACAAAAAACAAAGAAAAAGAGATCAGGAAAGCCAGAATGTCTTTTCTCCTTTCATTTCTCTAACTTCCCTTTTGATCTCTGTTCAGTAATAGACTTGCATCTGTCTGCATTTTTGTGTCTTTCTGTTTGTCATGTTAATTTCCCTCAAATTTTCATGATGGCTTTATATTTGTCATTCCTGAGAAAGTTAGAGGCACATGCCCAAGTTCTTGCAAACTCTGAAAATGTACAGAAATGTTATGTCATAGCCTCAATGCACAACTTTTAACTTTACTCAGTTAATTAATTCTGCTCAGACTATGTTAGAGTCTTTTTAATTGCCATTTAAATGTAGTCTTTCATGTACTTACTCAGAATCATTAGATTCAAAGTAATTTTTCTGTTACAATATACTGACATTGGATATTCTTTGATTTGTGGGATATGTTCTTCAAGCTGATTGGTAACCAGAGTATTTCTTTGTGCCTATGTTTCTTTGCAACTAGATTATTTAATAAGGCACACATGAGGAGATACTTGGGGTTTCTTAAGCAGGTTTGTAGAGACGTAAAGGTTTCACTTCATTCAGTGAAAAAATTGGAATAAGATACTATTATTTAGCAAGCATTCTATTCCTGGATTTCTACTTGTGTTAATGGCAGTATGTGAACATCTCTCAAAAGACATTAGCAGGACTTTGGACAACAAGGGCATATTAGTCTTAGGAAATGAATACAAGTTCTGAGATTCCTGACAGGCAACAGCAAACATTCAATGGGTGATGGTATGCAGCCACTGGACAGCCCTATTTAGATATGTCATTCACACTGTAGCTGAGGCACCATTAAGAGTCTTGAGTTTACTCTGGCTAAACCATGCAACATAATTCCTTCATTGAAATGTGAATAATCTTTCGATGCTATTGCAATTTAAAAAATCAAGCTTAAATAAACATCTTTTTCAGCTAGACATTTATCATTGCATAGTAGTTAGACAAATAAAATACTATGGTCTAAGCTCCTTATAAAACAATATATATTAGGTGCCAGAGAAGGCATAACAGATGCCATCTCTCACTATAAAAGTAATTTACAGTTTCAAACAAATCATGACTTGAATGTACACAAATTATTGGAAAAGGGGATCAGAGGTTATAAAGTCTCCTTTTGTTACTGGATTTCTTATGTCTAATATTTCACATTGAAATCCACATTTGGGAATTATTTTATAATGGTCTGCTTTTAGTTTATCTAAACTTTTCAAATGTGTTGGCTAGAAAGTGCCTGTGGCTGATGTTTTGATCTACCAGCCATGTATCTTGTAAGAGAACAATGCCTCCCAAATTATTTTCAAAATTTTACTTTTGATACTGTGGAAGAGTGAACATTTTGTATTTCTGGTGTCTCCCATGCCAAATTGTCATATGTTTGTAGCAGGTTAATACAGAAGGGGGTTGACAAATCTTGCTATAATCATTACCCCATGTTGTTTTCATCCTCCTTGTCTGCTGCTCATTTTCGTTGTGAAAAACCCTAATATATCAGTGACAGGAGGTCTGGATTTGTGGCCGACTGTTATAATTACTCCCACTGAGGCACTGTCAATAGGATTAAAATAAAGATTCTGGACCCGTCCATTGTAGATGAGGTCAGCAACACTAGCAGTGGGAGTACTGTTTCTGCAAGCTGTGCTTTCAGTCCTGAGTTATGGAACCATAGACATTAATATGAAGCAAATATTTGAAAGCTCCAGTGGAGAAAGACCAGCCTTTTTTTCTGCATTAGCTAAAATACCCATCTGTAATAGATAATCTAACAGCATCCATCTATGTCCTGACCGTACATGTATGTATGTTAATTTTCAAATGTATCAAAGCCCCAGAGAGTTTCAATTACAGAACAATCCATTTTGCATTTGATAATTAATAAAGTCTTTGCAGCTGCATAACTTCATCCAGGAAACATCTGCATAAACTCCTTGTGTATACATAGTTTCTGTGAACAGGGGTTAGCTGAATTGTCTTTAACGTTCACAGGCTTGGGGATGGCAGAAAGGTAGAGAGTTGATTAAGATAATGCAAAACAAATCACAAGAATGGAGGCTTATGTCCACGCAGATTTAAAACAAATTTTAGCCACTGCCTGTAGAAAAAAATAGAACACGTAGGATCACTTTAGCATATAGTCAATTTACTTGAGTCAAGTAAAGAGGAGGAAGGAGCTCAGGGGAAAACCTGAGCTCTCCTAAGGTGGGCAGTCATTTTGCTGGGGTTCTCAGTGGGACCAGGCTGTTACCCCATGTTCATAAGGAATACTGCTGCTGTGGAAGTTCTATAATTACTCCTTTGCCACCCTTTGATGTTGTCTTTGAAACAGCATCAGTTTGTAAACTGCAGTTTCATTGGGAGTGTGTGTGAAAATTATGACGTGTATGCCACCAAAACACACTCGTGATGGCAAGCTCAGGGAAAGGTGACCAAACCAGAATAAACAGACCAGCTCTTTCTCTGCTAGCACAGTATGTTGTCTTTATTTTTCTCCCCTCACACCAGTCTACTTTTTATAATGGGATCAAACAATAATTAGTGTAGTCACCTCCTTGCAACTCATTATGTTTCATTATTTTCATATAAACTTGAAAATTATTATGAAAAGTCACATTCAATCAAGTGTCTAATATGCTGAAACAATTGTCTGCCCTTTAAGTCTTAAGCTGATATGCCACCTGGAAGCCTTGCACTTCTACAAATGGAGATTTCTCTTTTTAATTTGTTTGTATTATTGTAGTAGCAAAAAATTTTCTTGATGAATGTGTCACTGCCCTACAACTGTTTACTGTTTCTCCTTTGGTTATATAAACATCAGTTATTACACACGTCACTCACAGCCCTCACTGTATTTCCATCATTCCTCTCAATTTAAGTTCCCTAGCTCTCCTAGGAGCAAAATGAATCTTCATAGTGTTTATAGTGAAAAGGTTACATAAAAATGAATAGTACTTAACACGTCCCTTTTTTCCTGTCCTGCAAGTGGGACTCCAGACTGCTGTTTGCTGTGCTTTACATCTGCCTGCCTTCCCCTTTCCTTTGGATTTCTTGGATTATTTTTTCTTTTATAAATATGAAAAGAAAAATATACAGTATTTGATCTCTACCAGGCCACTAAGGCATGTGATGAGCTCACAGCAGAGAAGCTGCTATTTTTCTACATAAGCTGCAGTCAGCAGCTCTGGTTACAACAGCTAATGCCTTGTTCTGCCACAGATGTGGCATCATAGTTCTTAGTACTATGTGTTAATTCCTCAGTATTTACTTGTGGCTTTGCAATATTCCATTATTTACAGCATTTGTTGTGGCAGGTACAGCCTCCCCCACAGACAGACAGAGCACACAGGGGGTGCTGAGCAGTTTGGCGCCTCGGCCAGAGCAGTTTGAGGCCTCGGCCATTCAGTTGCACCTCATAGTGCTTAACTGGTGTCTCAGGGTATGGACACCTCAGCAAATAGGCTCGGGGGTCCGGGCTTGTCCTGGCTCTTCCATGTTTTGTCTGGGGGTGTCCCTCAGCCAGTGTGAATGACCACAGTGCACCCTTGACTAGGGTATAAACGGGGTCCTGCCTGAGAGCCAGGGGAGTTGGTTCTTCACAGAGCAGCAGGCCTGGTGGTCGGACCCTCCCTATGGACACACTGTCCAAGGACACTTCCACAGTTTGAGGGAGTCTCCGTGGATTGAGTGAGCCTCCCCCGCTGCTTTGGGTGAGTGGTATCTCAGACACTCTGGTGCGGAAGGTTTCCCCTTTTGTGAGTGAGGGTTTGCCCATTTTGGTTTGTCATTCTTTAAACTTAGGAATTAGTTGTGTAGTAGTTAATTCCCAACAGACATCCGAACCTGTGTTTAGTCAAAAGGAGTGCTGGCAACCGTGGTTGCAGTAAAACCTGTTTTTGGATAGCAACTGCTGTTTGTTTTGTGGGTGCCTCCATGATATTTGTATAGGGTCTTAATTGATACCAAATATGTTGGCTCAAAATGTTTGTGATTGCACTGACTGTAGTGGCATATACCAAGTGTGTATTTGAGTGAGTACCGTGCACTGATGCTGCAACCCTGCCCAGATTTGTACCAGACCCTACTGTCATGATATGTTTTTATTATGGCTGAGTGCTAGTGCATGTACAAGAATAAAGCAACTTAGTCCAAGTCAAGAAAGACGGCTAGTGCCATCTTCACTGTGGTCTTTCATTGTATACAGGCAGAATACAATGCCATTTAATATAAGGCTTCCAGACAAGGAAGTTTAACTATGAAACAACAATGCCCCATTCGCTTTCAATCCATGACTCCATGGAGTAAGGAGACTCTCATCCAAGGGCCGTTGGCATGGTCTTTGTATTTCACAGAGGATATTTGTCAGCTTCCCAATAAGCGAAATCTCTGTGCTTCATAGAGGAGGTGGGAAGACTTGCTCTGCAGAGCAGCTATGGCTATTGCAGACAAGCAAACAAATTCAAGGTGCTGAGTGACTACGGAAGGATCACTTGGTAGTGACCCTAACGGTTGTGAGGCTCAGATTTTACGCA
>VWZK01004520.1:118189-169711 GCA_013396935.1 Baryphthengus martii
AAAATTTTAAAAAAAAAAAAAAAAAAAAAAAGTGCCTTAGCTGAAGCATAGCTTTTTTCTGTATTTAATGTTGATTTTGTAGTATGAGGGGAAAGAATTGGCAACTAATTTTTGTGTTGTTTGAAGACTGGTTTAGGTTAGACTGGTAGGTGTTATTCTGTGTCTTTGTACTGTCAGTAAAGCTGACTGCTCCTGGTTTGAAACCCTCTCCTGGAACATACAAGACTTCGGAGCAGCTGTTTGAACAAAATGAGAGCTTCATCTGGGAAGGGCTGTTCTATTAAATTAGCAGATGTAAATGACACGCCACAGTGAATGGAAGTAAATTTATATTGTTCTGGCTTTCTTCCCTTCCCTGCCCCCCATTTCCCTCCTTCTCTTCCTCCCCCTCCTCCTCCCCCCTCCCCCCCCTTCTTTTCCAGTACCCCAGAAACCCTTCCTGCATCTTAACTTGTTTGAGGAAGATTAAAATATTTTGCTCAGATCAAGAATAGTAAGGATTATGGCTACAACATCACAGTGCTTCCTCACCAGTTATACCCTCCTGTGTATCTCCCATCATTGCTTGAGTTCTGTGTCTTTATTTACAATATAGGCTTCCTTTATAGGAAAGAAGTGCTGCTGCTAAGTTCTTTCCTGCACTAAGGAATTGAAATATTAAAATGGATGTGATCAAATGCAATTTGAGTTGCCTCAAGCTTTGCCATGAGATACTGTTGTGGAACAGTGCCTATATTTATCACCTTTAGATTTGCATGTACAGAGCTCCAAGAAATGTTTGGCTAATGTTTTTGTGTTGTTGTTTTTTACAATTTGTGTTTCTTTAATGTTGCTTATGAAGGTAGTGGCAGTGAGGATTTTACACCACCTGTCGCTGTGATCTTAAAAATGTTACATAAAGAACTAAGTTGGATCAAAACAGGTAGATTTAAATAGTGTAGAACAAAACAATGTGTTTAAATAACTTGTCATACAAAAAAAATGACCATGACGATTTGGCAAGATAGGAAAAAAAGGAGGAATAAAAGGAGTCAGAAAAAGTGTTTGAGTGGTTCTTTCCCATCCGTGATCTGTAATAGCTCACTGACAAGTCAGCACATCTTCTCAGGTGGTCCATGCAACACCCTGTCTTGGTGGAGTTTTCAATTGTAAGTTTCTTGGCTTGGAAAATTATATATGTTAAAAAGAGATAAAGATTCATAGCTCCCAAATTTTTGAACAATAGAAATATTTAACTGCTAGGCTGAAAAAAAAACAACCAACAAACAACAAAACTTCGTGACAAATTTAAATTTATTTAGAAAAATGGGAAAATAATTCAGTTGTATTCCTCTAATGAGTACTTTTAGTTATGTTGTGTACCCCTGTGTATCCTCCTTTCTAAAGAACTATAAGTTTTTTAAAAATCCTTTGTAAAAATGCTGTTTTCATACTGTTAAAAATTTAAATGCTGGAATATTCTGCCCTGTATAGTTATGGGGTGTATAAGTTGAAGGGATTGCTATTAAATGTCATCACAAGCCTCTTACTAGAAAAAAAAGTTAATGGAATGGTAGCATAGTAAGAGTGGCTGACCCTGCCGCCTGTGGTACGCTATGTGGGAGAGTAAATGGCTTTCAGTCATGTAAACTAGTCATAGGCATTCAGATACTTTCAACTCTAATAAGAAATGCACACTTAGTTTAAATAGTAAGTGACTAAGCATATAAATGTCTTGATCAAGTCATCAGGAAAAAAATGAAAAGGGGTTTTCTGTTTACATTTTATTTCTGTCTGAAATCTCTATTTTACCCTCTATGTCTTTGCTTTGTAATATTCCCTGCTGAGAAGGACAGACTGGAAACACAGTAGGGATCTTTGCCTTTTAAGTTGCTCTTTGCTTTGCAGAGGACTCTCTGCTTGAAGACTCGGTCTATTTGTCCAGTGTTTTGCTCAGTATGAAAGGAACATGACTATTTAAGAAAGTCAGGAAACTATTATTTGGTAATTTTAGGAAGTACTGAAAGAGCAGACAGAAGTTTAAATATAAGTCTTAAGGTACATGCATACAAATTAGTTCAGCTTTTGTGTTCTTTGTCTTTGGTTAGGAAATTCTTGAATGAAGGTGTAAAAAGATAATTCTGAGTTAAATTTGGAACAACTATGAATTCGTAGCTCATGTTTTTCCAAAGTAGTATTTCTCAAAAATTATTTCTATCTTCTTTTCTAAATAGCATATGTATCAGCTACTGTGGTAGAGTCAAAGTATAGAGTGTTTTACAAGCAGGGCTAGATTTTCTTCTAAAGCAAACTTGTGCCCATTTGTCAGAGTCAAAGGATACATGCTTTGCATGCTAATTTTCTCTGCTAGGTAATTTAGCTTCCATTGACTGGGGTTTTTTCCAGCATAACAAACTCTAAATGTTACGGCAATTTCTGTACTTTAGGTATACTTTTCTTTAGAAAGTGAGTATATTGACAGAGAGTAGCAGAAGGCCAGAATTTCCAATCATTTTATACTAGTATGATGCACTGTTGATTTTCCTAATTCATCAACTTTAATCTACTGTTATCTTAAGTATTACTACCATTTTGATTTTCCTCTCAGTTGCATAAAATTCGTAAGAATTTCTGTAAGAATAATAAGAGTAATGTAGCTGCAGCTAGACTGTGGGTCCAGTCCAAAGGCTATTGACGTCAAAGACACTCCTCATTGACTTCAGTGAGATTTGGATAAAGCTTATTGTTTTCATGCTCTTTTTATCACTGCAGTACCAGACAAGCGAAATAACTGTTCCAAATATCAGTACCTTTGGATACTTTGCATTTCTATTCTGAGAAAATATCCAAGCAAATATGAATATAACCAAAGTAAATTCTCTCTCTCCAAATTCAGAATGACTATTTAACTAGGTTTAATATTTTGATACCCCATACTAAGTTTCACCCACTGTCCCTTTTCTTTGCATACAGGTCATGGCTTAAGAAGGTTAGACTGTCTGTTAGGGATGGAAAAGAAGAATAAAATAGTGTGATTGAAAAAGCCTCTGCTTTATTAGAAAGTTCTAGAGGACTTTTGTGTTCTGTTTTTCATGTTGACAATGTTTGTAAGTTTGCCCATAACCTCAGTGCCGAGATGGAGTCTTAATCTGTTTCCAGTTTTAGCATTGTCTGATCCTCACTTCCCTCTTCTTCATCCCCTACAGCTCTCATAGTTTATCCACTCTTAAGCTGGCTGTCTAGGCTTCACTCCTCTCTTGTATGTGTCATTATAGTATGTTTTATGGGTGCTTCTGCTTTGGGAACTGTGGCAGTAGCTAAAAAGATGTATTTCTGAACTTCATTTCTGGAATAAAATGCATTTTTTACTTCCATGGATTCACAGCAGGCAAACGAAAGTATGAAATGATCTTATATGAACATTTCCAATTATCTACCTCTTCAACTTCTCTTGAAAACTTTGGTAAATTCATTTCAACCTAGTTGTGTCTCTCTGTGAAACAGAACAAAACAATTGTGCAACTTTGCCCTCCTCGTCTTTCTGCTTGTTCCTACAAGCGTCATCTGTCTAACAAGTGTTCACACCTCATTGTTTCCTTAGAATCAGGCTTCACTGGTGGGTTTACAGCTTCTTTGGGTTTCTCAGATCAGGGAGGAGTAACTTTTGCTCCATTACTGCTAAATCACCTAGTTCAGGTACCAGAAAAACTTCAGTGGCCTCAGAGCAGACCTTCTCCAGAGTGTTTTTCCCTTGTTTAGGCGTATTATATGTATGCAGCTGTTTCACACCATTATTTTACTCTACTTTGGTGAAAAACAGATGCTTTTTATATTTATGTGGCCCTCTCTTAAAATACTGTGCTGCCAGCTGCTGAGGTATTTGTAATGTATGCTAGAACTCATAAAAATATCACAAAATCATCACAGCATCAACTGAAGAAAAGAAATTGTGAGCATAATGCCTTTCTTGCACCAACGTAACAGAATGGGTAGTTTAGCTGTTTGCAGAAATGTGTACCTCATGGCAGAGAGAAAAAAAGATCAGAATAGTAGTCCAAGAAAATCTAAACCTTAATCTGTTTTGTTCTGCCTTAGCTTGTGGCCGTGGGTTCTACAAATCCTCCTCACAAGATCTGCAGTGCTCCCGCTGCCCTACTCACAGCTTCTCTGACAAGGAAGGATCTTCAAGATGTGATTGTGAAGATAGCTATTACAGAGCACCTTCTGATCCACCATATGTCGCATGCACAAGTGAGTCAGTCATGAATTTAATAGCAGAGGACGTTGCTTAACCAACCAGGTGCAGCCACTTGTAGCTAGTGGTTTAAGTTGGCTTTTCCTATATTTGAAAAGTACATTTATAACAGTAAATGAAATTGAAAAGCAGAAGGGAAAAAAGTTGCAAGTGAATACAGAATCAGCATAAATATAATTTTCATGTTTGCTTGATACAGCACTGGTAAACATTGCCTGTTGGGTGTGTAACTCATTGTACTAGATAGAATACAGGCATAGTTTTCCCATGGCTGTAAAATTGTTGTAGACAATGTGCTTTATGTGATATAATACCAAAATGAGTAAAATAAAAAAATGAAAAGTAACCTATGCGAAGCTGAGCTTTGACTGAACTGTAATTGGATCTGGCTTAACCTTTTAACTGCAACTAGACTAGCCTACACAGATTGGTGATTCAAATAGCAGAAGTCTCCAAAATCCAAAGCAGCACCAAATATCTCTGTAAATCATATCAGGGCTGATGACAAAGGACTAGATACAGTTGGTGCAGTATGTTTAGAAGAGATGAACAAATTCCATACTTGGAAAAACTATAAAAGCCAACCTTTAAGGTACATTAACCAATCCTTTTAATTGCACAGAAGAGAAACAGCTGAAGTCAGTTGCAGTAAATATACCGACAATTGTTATTCTGATGCCTTAATGGAAAATAAATAAAGCTCTTGCCAAGTGAGTTCAAGGAAGCTTTTATGCAGCTTGTACTAAAAATAATGAAATGTTTATGCGAAGAAAAATGCTTCAACTATTTTCTGTCTCAGTAATTAAAATGCTAGCTACGTGTCTCACCATGGTTCTGTGCAATTACCCTGGACTTTTTGTGTGTTTCACAGGACCTCCATCTGCACCACAGAACCTCATTTTCAATATCAACCAGACTACCGTGAGTTTGGAGTGGAGTCCTCCTGCTGACAATGGGGGAAGAAACGATGTGACCTACCGCATTTTATGCAAGAGGTGCAGCTGGGAGCAGGGCGAATGTGTTCCCTGTGGGAGTAACATTGGATATATGCCCCAGCAAACTGGATTAGTAGATAACTATGTCACTGTCATGGACCTGCTAGCTCATGCTAACTACACGTTTGAAGTTGAAGCTGTGAATGGGGTTTCTGACTTGAGTCGTTCCCAGAGGCTTTTCGCAGCTGTCAGTATTACCACCGGTCAGGCAGGTAAGATTTCATCACTTATGAATCTCAATACTGTGAGACTGAGGGAAATTGGGAACATGCAAACTACAGATGCAGTAAATCAGGAGCATGTTTGGTGTGTTCTGGCTCATTAATCTTTTCATCTTGCCAGCTAGTTAATTTGAGCTTTTACTATTTCATGATAACCTGTCCTGTTTCTTGGCCTCTGGATTGCCTTCAGAAAAATTATTCCTGAAAGACTTAAAGAAGACATAGAGCTTTATTATTAGATTTTTTCATATTCTGCAACTTTTTTTTCTTTTCTTCTTACATCATTGTAGGTTGTGCCTTAGTATTTGAAGATAAAAAAAGTAGATGTGACAGTCTTATGCAGGCTTCCTTTCTGATTTTTTTTAACCTGTATGGGAGTCCTAGGTCACTGGAAGATGATTTGGATATCTCATGGTGTTTTCAGTGTTAATGTTTTCCCTCGGGATAGTGTTTCTAGTTTATCTTATATTTCCAGATATTTGATTATGAGATTCAGTGAGAATGTGATGATTATTCTTTGTTTCTTCTACTTATCATAATCTGACAGGTGATACGTCAGAGAAAATAAAATCAAGCTAACATATCACCCCAGGGGTAAAAAGGGCTTTAGTTGTCTGCATACAGAGTGGAAAAAAAAAAAGAATTCTGAAATGACAAGTTGCTTGTTGATAAAAATTGTGGACCTCTGAATCTACAATAGTGGGCTTTAAGAGAGGATAGTAAACCTAACCTTTCAATGTTGAACAAAAGATCTTAAACCAAACATTAATTGCAAGTTCAGGCTTCCAAAGAAATGCCTTAAAAGAAATTATCAGATGAATAACTGATGGTTGCTGTAAGAACAGCTAACCAATATTTTAAAGAATACTTCATACTTACATCTGGGAAGAAATTTTAATGACTGTGCTGAAGCTGTTTTTTTTTTTAGTGCAGCAGAAATGATCCCCTACAGTAATACTTTGAACTGTTTGAGGACAAACTCACCATACAGGGGCAATGAACAAATAGGAAAAACTGTAGTTATTTGCACTTTAAAGATGGCAATCTCAAAAAGAAAAAAAAGGAAAAAAAAAAAAAAGGACAAGAAATTTACTTCAAAGCCTTCCCTCCCTCCTCCCAAACCCAGGACAGTTTATATAGCTGTTAAAGATAGGCTGAAATATTTATGGGATATTTTGTTTCCCCATAGTGCTTTCCTGGATATGAAACGCACATTTTATATTATTTTGGAACCATCCCTGTGACTGAAAGGATTGTTCTCTGTGCTCATTCAGTTCTTGGAGTTTATGAAAAGATTTTGAGCACAGAAAACTTACCCTGAAACTATTTTTGCACTACAGATTGTATTATTTTGACACCTTGATTTTTCATCTTTAAAAGAATTTTCTATAATTCTTCAAACGTGCACAGGTGAACAGTGTTGTACTCTCTGGAGATGTCTGTAGAGAACTACCACATGAAGAAGAAGAAGATTTTGACTTTTTCCTGTTTAGCTAAATCAAATAGCTAAAGCTTTACTTTATGTGCTTTGATGATTCAGTGGCACGCAGGGTAAAGGAAGAGACAATGCAGTTTGGTGGCTGGTATCGCATCTCAGGAAGATGAAAAAGCCTTAATCAGACATGTGTTGTGTTACCTCCAAGATTCATTATAGTTAACTCTCTTGTGTTCTTGTATTCATAGTTTTATAGGGGTTTTCACACCAGAAAACATAATATGTTTGTCTTACATGTAACAGAGGCTATATGATTTTGTGAAATGATCAGATCTAGTCCAGAGATTTTAGTGAAACTATAGCTTGCATATATGTATTAAAAAAAACATCTAGACTTTACCCAGTGATTTCAAGTAATGGAAAAACCTTCACCCTCCTAGGTAAGTTTTGTAACAGCACCCAGCAGGAAGCAGGAGACCCGACTCTGGTCATCCCCTGCTCTCCAGTTTGCTGTGGGATTATGCACAGGCAAACCTTTCCCAGTGCTACAGAATTTGACGCTGTCACTGTTGAAAGAAAGGGTACTGAAGCTTTGTCTGTTTAGTACTTGTGAATTTCAGGATTTAAAGGCTTCCAGTAGGACTTCTAAAAGGAATATACCTAGGAAATAGATTTTGGAAAAAAAATAAAAATGCCTCTAAGCTCTCTTTGTGGGGAGTTTTCTCTGTCTGTAAAATGAAGGTAATCCTTACCTTTCCTTACCAAGCTTTTCTAATTAAAAATACTGTATAAATGCAGCATTTTTTTTTTTACCTGAATTGCAAAATTCATGTTAAAGAAAATATAGTCTTTGAGAAGAAATCCATTTACCGAAAGGAAAGACCTCTTTTGCATTATTTTTGCAACGGCATGTTTTGGATCCTAATGCTGATTTCTTTGGTTTCTCAAGGAGGAAAATATTTTAGGTGGAACAGATTGATGACTATAATTGAACAGAAAGAGACTGCTTGCTCAAAAGAGACTGTTGTGCTTCTGTGCTTCTATTTTATTTTACCATGGAGAGAAAGAAAATGTTGGATTTATTTATAGCCAAGTAAACTAGGATTCACGCAGCTCTCATTTGTTACTGTGTGACTGTTCTATACTTTTGGCAAAAATGACTTTTTCTATGCCCATATTGCTTTATATGTGTGTAAATGTGTCTAACTAAACCTTCTTCACATGTTATTATGCTAGCACAATAGGTGTCTATATATAATTACTGGGTTCACCAGTTGCACAGAGGCTCTCAGTGAGATTTTTCCTTTGTAGTTTTGGTTTAATTGAATTGAACCTTTGTGATCATATTCACAAAATTCAAATCATTGTGTAGTGATAACAGGAAATTATTGATAAAAGAATGGGGTTCTGGAATATATTCAGTGTTTCTTCACCCACGTATAACAAGCTTCTGATGAGACAAAGGGAGCATGCCACAGAAAGGAACCAGGTGGTTGATAAAAAACTATTTATATTTGTGGAAATAACACGATAAAATGGCTGCAGGTGGGTAGGTAGCATTTCACATTGCTCACGTATATACATATGACACATCGTTATTCATTCGTTGTGTTAAAAAGACTTTGTGACTAGGCTATCAGTTGTCATATGGCATATTTTGTATGCTGCAGCCAAGAGCCACGAGGCTTTTTGTTTTGCTTTGTTTTGTTGTTTGTTTGGTTGGGTTTTTTTGACAAAAGCATGAAAGAACTGAGCTGGAATCAGAGCTAAAAGATTAAGTGCACTGAGTCTCCCAGGAGTAAACCATCTTGTTTCATATCTTGCCTATCCAGCATCATATAAAGAATATAGGATGTCATCCCAGTATTGCAAGCTGATCTGTGTGAACCCTTGCATCCTTGTAGAATTCAGATTTAAATGTGACTAAGCTCCAGTTACAATAGGTGAATATATTGAAGAGCTGCATCTGGCAAACAGCTGACAAACACTGCCTTTGCAAGCTTCCTGAATGGGTGTTTACCAAAGATAAAATTTACCGCTTTCCTAATAAGATATTCACCTTTTGGTGGCACTGGTAGTTTTGTTTGATCAATTTCCTTTCTAAATTTTACATTTTTTCCACACAACACTCAAAAGGCTAATGGAATCAGGTAGGTTTCACAGCAGATTAATATTTATCAGATTTTGGCATGTATGCCCTTTCAAACTTTAAAAAAAAAATTATCTGTTTCAATAACAACTGTATAATTTTTCTGTTTTGTAAAGATACTGTGGTTTTAAACTGTACTTCTATATAATTTCTTCTGAAATTCACCTGAATGGACAATGGTAAAGAGTGGTGTTCACCCAGCCTATCCTGACTTTGAGAAAACTTAGGTTGGATGAATCCCAACACTTAGCAGGGTTTGAGAAAGTTAAAGTATCTGTCCTGAGACAGTTTGACTTGTCTCTATAGTCACTGGGAAGAAAAAATCATAACCAAAGGGGCACTCATCATGTCTTATTACGGTAATGAAACATGACAAACGAAAGTTAAAATGTAATGCCAATACCTGTTCCGAAATGTACTCTCTGTTCTTATACAAGGAGCACTTGCTAATGCTTGCTGCTTCTTCACAGCAAGAGAAAGATACCCGACAGCTCTCTTAGGTCATGCTGCACTGCACCTTCAGATGCTCTTAATGCTGACAACCTGCAGTGGTTAAAAAACCCTGATTCAATTCCGTAATCAAGGTTTACTCTTGAAAATTGCTTTTAATAACAGTTTATTTTGTATATGTTGATTTACTTTTCCTTTTTTTTTTTAAAAAAATCTTAGAGTTCAGTTTTCAAACCTTTTCCTTCAAAAAACAGATCCCAAAATTCACAGTTTAACAAAAAAATGAGAACTCAATTTTTCAAAGTTACATTATGCCAGCAACTCGAACAGAAAAGACATGACATGCTATAAAATCATCACTATTAGCAGCAATATAATTGATTTACATGGCAAGAAGAAATGACTGAATGCATAAAGGAAACAAGCCATCCCTTATGTAAAGCTGTGTGATGGATCCTGCCTTTCTTTGGAACTTCTGAGGTCTTTCTAAACAAGAGAGACCCTTTACATTCTCCCCTACTCTGCATTCTCCTTTCATTGTTGCTGCTTGTCATTTTTCTCTTCTTCTCTTCGCATTTTCCCCAGCTCTCAATTATCTCTACTCATTTTTTAAAGTCTCCTCTTTCATAGTCTCTGCACTATTGACTATCTATTTGTTTCCCGTTCCCTGTCAGTCTCACTTAAGCCTGACTTTTCTTCAGCAATGAGCTGTCTTCCAGCAGAAGCAGCAATCAAGAAGATTTATGCCTGTGGCTTTCCTAGTCACTCTAACCTCACTGTTCTAGTCCTATTCTGACTTCTCTCCTTTCCCCAGACCATTTTGGTGTCTTCTCATTCTGCCACCAAGTTGTTTTAATCTAGCTTCATCTACGCATTCCATCCAGTTTTCACTTCTGGTGATGCATGACAGCATGTTGCAAATGGCTTCAGTGTTCAACTTAACACTGCTTCTATGTTTTCTTATTTCAATGGATGCCTTTAGCTTCAGGTTGCATTTCATATTTCCTGCTAGTGACTTTACTTTTTGGGCTATGCTTCATCTTCTATCCTTCAACTGTAGGTCAGATTTCCCACATTGATATGGCTGAATTGTGTGTATATATATATATTTGAAAATAATGCATCATGTAAAAAGTATTCTGGTTATAAAAATAACATTTTTTTTCTTTTCTTTTGACCAAACATAATCCACCTGTTGAGCTGGGAGAATTAGTTTATATAAAAATGTCACTTTTCAAATCTCATATTCCCTAACTGCATTCTTTAAGCTGTGGTTTCTAGAAACATTTTATGTTACTATGATTGTATTTTGGGTTACCATTTTGCTTAGTTTACTTAATGGATGCTACAAAGATGCTAGTTATTTTTCTTAATACTATGTAAGATAATCTTCTTTGACTTTTTTCTAGAGCAATAGGCAGACAACATAGTTCTGTAAGTGTTCTGCACTCCACGGCTACGAACTGAAAAGGGTAAAACTAGAGCAGAAATTAATTACATGTGGTAGTTATTATTCTTCTAGTTTTTTACATGCCTTTTCAGTACATTTAAAGAATGGACTGGGTTATTTTTGTGAAGCTGAGACTGCTTATTGATCTACAATCACATTACCCTGGAATAATATCACAGATGTTTTGACAGGAGGCGGTAACTGAATTTGTGCCTGAATTAAACTGATGGATAAAAACTTGATAAGAATTCCAGTCTCTGTATAGCAAATACCATCAGCTCAGAGAAAGTAGTTTGTTCGTTCTCTGATTGTATCAGTTAATATTTAATGGAGTGAAATCCACAAGGTTATAGAGATACTGTAAAATTGCTAGGTTGGGACATTATTGTCAGATTGCTAAATGTAAAATATTTTTTTTTTTTTGGATTCTCACAAACAAGGCTTTTCCTATATAGGATATAATATGGTGTGGCATATATGATATTTGACAGTTTTGATCATATTTTATGTACCTATAGAGAATATATATATGAAAACTTGAAATGACGAGTAATATGTTTTATAAGAAAACTTACCATGGAATAGCCATTTGCTAGTAATTACTTTTTTTCTAATATTTAGTTCTAATTTGTTCTAATATTTTTCACTGAAAGATAAGGGAGAAAGCTGTGTTGCTTAGGGTCTGATCCTGCACCGTTGAAGTCAATGGAAGTTTTGTCATTGACTTCAATAGGAGCAGGATTTGAACCTTATGCTCTATCAGAACACACAGAAACCAAAGCAGTGGGCACTCTGTCATCCTGAAAAGAAACTTTAACTTCATATCACATTTTGAGTTTGAATGTACCGGATTTTTGCACATCAGTTTGTGGCTGAAGTAATTTCAAAGTTTTTTTTAATATACTAAAAATAGGATATTTGTTGTGTTTGTTTTTTTTTTCCAAATGAGTATCAGAACTCTTGCCTGTCCAGCTTTACCATAAAAGCTTTTTAGAAATAGACGTAATCATTTTTGTTAAGAAAGTAAGTTTTTCTAGTAGAGGCTATATGAATTTGCAGTATTTGAAAATAAAAATAGTGAGAAGCTACCCTAGAGTGTAGCTAGTACACAAAGACAAAGCTTCAGCTTCACAGAACCAAAGTTCTGAATTAGAAATGGTCAGATTAATCTTATATATATGTTCAGTGTTTGGTAATAACCTGCTAGGAGAATGACAGCCACAGGGCTGTTAACATTTCCCATACTCTGAGCTATTAAGAGTAGCAGATTATGTCATGACAATCAGATGTAAACTACTAAGGCATAATTTCACCAGCCATGCAATAAATAGCTGTGTACTGGTGGAAGAAAATGAGTAATATAAAGGAAAATTTAGCTAAAGAAAGAAGAGATTAGTTTGCTATTATGACAAAGGACTAGGAGCCACTTTTTGTTCTACTGTTACAAACACAGGCTGGACATCTCCTCAATGTTTATGAGTTAAACCAGTTGTCTTCTTAAAAAATTAATCCTGACCTCAAAAAGAAAATATGTGTGTTAACATAAAATTTTCTATGACCAGTTCCAGAAAAGTTTGTAAAATAAAATAGCTCTACTTGTGACATTTCCTGCTGGGAAAGGCTTTAGCCCCTCGTAAGTATGCCTGCCGCCTTCTTTCACTTCATCCATAGTTAGGTTATTTCTCATGGCCATAAGTCCTTTTGAACAGAGTAGAAACTAAATAGTATTCATTGAGCTTTATTATACTCTTTAGAGACTCCTTATACATAGTTCTGCAACAACTAAAAAAACAACCTCAAAAACTTTCAAGATTACTGCAGTGCAAAGACAAGAAATCATTTGATATGTTTATACGTGGTGATGCACAGTCTAGTGTAGCTAATTAACTCGTGCAAAGAAAGAACAGTTCCACAGACCTTTGATTTTGGCATTAGGACTGTATCTCCAGATCTTCGTTTTTCTGCATCCTGTGAACTGTAATATGGTAACTGGATGCAGGATCCAGATAAGTACTGAACATCGTCAGTAGACTCTGGTAAACTTCATATTGTTTGTTTGGTATATTGGCCACATATATCATTGTACTACCAAAATAGTGTCATAATGATGATCATGAAATGTAGACAAATACTTGTCTGGAAACCTTAGAATTTCCATAGGAAACCATTTTAGGTGAACACTGTCGTGGCTTTATAGAGACCTAACAATAAAAGAGAAATACAGTGGAGAAACTGGCAAAAAGAAAGGCCTCTTCTGGTTCTGTCATAAAATTTCTCAACTATATTTTTGGTTCGTTGATTGAGCTTACTGTTTCTTATTTGTAGCTAATAACAACACATAGCTGCCCTCATGAAAGCACAAGGAAAATTTGTTTTTTGGTATTTACAAAACAGATTTGAAAACGTTCGATGAACAAAACTGAAATACTCATGTTGGTAAGACAGAATAATAAATACTGTTTGAATTAATTTAGCCTAAACCACTGTATTCTTGAGTTCAGAGGTCTTCTGTACAGTGTAATTTATTATTAAACTGTTTAATTTCTTTGTTATTTTGCCTAGAAAGAAAAGAAAACAAAACAAAGAAAAAGAGTAAGATCATATTTGTAGCAAAATAAGACATTATAAGTTTTGTCCCTAGATTTCCTATTGTTTCATGATTTGTTTCAGGTAACACTGTTACTAGAACAAGCAAAAGCCAGTAAGTGTACAGATGCTTTTTTGGTGAGAAATGAACGTCATTACTGAAAGGCACTATTTGAAGTGCATGTGCCACCAAATGTGATATCCTAATTGAGGCTGTATGTAGTAAATTAAAAAAAAAATTCTTTAACTGTAACATCTCTCTAGACTGAAGCACTTGATGACAGCAAGCATTTGATGACAGCATGGCATGAAGCCAACCTACAGTGGAAATCTTTAGAAGAGAGAAGATAGCTTGTACAGAGAGTGTTAAAGAAATTTATGTTAAGCTTAAATGATAAAATAGCTAAACGTGCAACTTCTAGATGGAGAGGTTGCTCACACTAGTGCCTATTTAATAGCTAGAAGGCTTTCATGGTGAGTCTTTTACAGCCAGTGTAGTTAGTATGCCAAAAACACACTGCAGGATGGAATGAAGAATATCTTGAATCAAGAGCTTTCTTGAAGCAAGGTTCAAGTTCACCAGTTAGGAATGAAGTTCAGTCTCATAATTAACTGCCTAGAAAGAGGTGCCAGGTAGATTTGTCCAGCACTTTTAAGAGAGTGTATTTCCAGTTTGCTTTATATATGTATTCTCACTAGTCAGATCGTCTGCTGGTGCTCTTTTGGAACAGATCATATTTTATTCAGTTACTTATTTGTTATTTGTTGCATGTGCCAGCAAGCCTCCTTTTTTTGGAAGTTAAAATGGAGTTTTGGCTACACAGGCCCTCAGGTGAAAAAGACAAATCTTTCTCTTCTGGCCCATGGCCTTCTGGCAGGTTAGGGAGTACTAATGGCCCAAGAATGAATGGTTCATTTCTGGCGGGTAAGGATGAAGATAGCTGAGACAGGTTGGAAAGTCAGGGCAAAATAAAGGTCTATGAAGTGGTGGGTTTGATCTTTCTGATGCTGCTGGCGTAATAAAAAGGGGAGACATCTTGCCTAATAACAGCAGCCATTGTTGACTTAGCCACTATAGCATCTCCATGAGTGGCAGCATATTTTTCAGGTGCTGGAACAGTCTGAGTAATTAATAAGTTTGGACAATTTTTTTCCATTTTAGCACATTGCTGCCCTATGTAATTTCTTCTGCTTCACATGTGATAGAACTAGCCGTGACTCCATAGGACATTTTCCTAATTGAACAGTTGTGTCTACTACTCCTTAGTGTATGAATTGCTTTGTATAGTTTGGCATTTCTGTAGTCTTTCCCCATTATGGGCAAAATATATCATTGGATCTATTTCTAGAGGAAATTCTCAGGGCAATTTACTGAGGAAGTTGTGGTTGAAGGTTGCAAATTGACAACAATAAAAATGTTATTCCAAGTTCAATAGTTAATGTTAAGATAGGAGCTGATTATTTTTTTCTTTGCTTCGTTAGTGATGAATGGAAGCAAATTTGATGCAGACAGCAATCTGGTGGAATGATGCAGAGCTATCTATGAAAACATCTGTACTAATCCACCAATGCAGTAAATTATAGCTACAAGCAAAAGACATTGATCCAAGAGGATCATTAACAGCTTTAACCAACTGATCCAAGTAATAGGGTAAATGAGAGAACATTATCAAGATCTGATTTTTACAGCTGTCAACTAAAATGGCTAAAACATGGTTACCACTTTCTCTCAATTTCAACCATTTTATTACTTAAGTTTAGTATATTCTATTGTGGGCAGCCAACAAGGATCAATTAAGTGGTAAAATACACAGGAAAAATTGGCCAGCTATCATGCACTCCATTTACTAGGAGGTCAGTCACAAAGGGAGAGATAATTGCTGCAAGCCAGCAAAATTAATCGAGGATGAGCCAGAAAGGATGATGTATGTTCTGTGACAAAGTACGTGACAGAGATGTACACATAAACCTGTAGCTGCTTGCCTTGTTGAGAACACAAGGACAAGAGAAGGAGACCTGTGAAAAACAATTAGCATGGCTTCAGAGTGAGCAGTTCTTAATTATCCATAACATGTCGACATCAGATAATTAGTGTCCCAATTTTTAACAATATTTGGTCATTAACTACAGTAGAATAGGGAAGATCAAGAACAGAGCCATTTGTCTGAGCTAAGTGTTACATAAGGGTGTCTGCATGCTAACATAAGTCAACTAAATCATGCTCACAATAATGACACAGAAATCTTATTGTAAGACCAATATAAATGTCCTAAATTTGAGCTTATAACAAGCTGCATTTTGTTTCCATAAGGTAGATTGTTCATAATAGCAACCCACAAAATAAAACAGGCTTTAATGACAGCTGTAGTTTGAACTCACTAACTTGTTGCTTTTTCATCTCTACATTTAAATTTTCATGGCAAAAAGCATAAATCATATGACTCAAGCCATTTAAGTATTAATGCTAATTAAGAAAAGGTTATTTTTAGCTCAATTTTCTAAACATACAAGGCTACATGAGTGCTATATGTTTTTCTCATTGGACATTTGTTGCTTTTCTTCAGCTCTTTTGTCCTCTGTCAACAGTTTTTGAACAGTTTTAATAAAGCTATGTTTGACAGAGAGATAGAAATCAAGTTCTTACATGACATCAACAGGCCAATGAAGACCTGTCCTTACTGAATGAGCTGAATCATGCATCAGATGTACAAGAATCCACCTACACAGAAATGCAGAAAACTAATAAAAATTATTCGCAGAACTGCTGCTATTTTTCTAATGAAAGAAATTTTAGAAGTGCAGAACGGGATGTTTCATATCTTACTTGCATCTGGTTTCTGCCATATAGAAAAAGGCACAGAGAATGGAAAAAAAAGTGCATATAACATAATCTCTTTTTAATCTCATATTCTTCTAGCCTGTTAGTGTATCTTTTCAAAATTTTTAAGACAGATCTCACTTCCTCTAAAGTGACCTTAAGATGCTAGGGGTGAGATCCCGTCACTGTAATTGTTGGCTTTTCTTTTTATGGATGACCCTTCTAAACTTTTACCTACTTTTCAACAGCTTGTTGCACACAATTATCCATTGAATCTGGGATTACCTCTCACATGTATGAGTTTGCAGCAGTAAAACCTTCAGTTTCGGTATCTCCCATCTCATACCTGCTAATAGATCTATTTACTATTTCTCCTTTTGACCTTTTCTGTCTGTCTGTCATCTAAGCGTTTATCTTTTTTAAGTATCCTATTTCCTAATGCATCATGGAGCACTTACTTTTTTCTGTAGCACCCAAGCTCCTTTCAGGAAGTAGAAGCTGAGTCAGCAAGCCAGATTCAGAGCTAGTAAACCCCAATGCTTATGTGGAGAATGCCATGTGCTTCACTGAACAGTCTTAAGTTCATAGAGTCTCTAATCATGGCTGTGAAATGCAGAATTGGATGTTAATATTTCAGAGCCAATACTCTAATGATCTGTCTCTCTGGACCTCCTGTGGAATTATTCCAAATATTCCCTTGTGTAGCTGAGATCAAAATTTCACCCGTAGTTCTGATTTTTTTTGTATTACAGCTTAGCTGGTAATGAAGAGGGAAAAGTGTCATTGCTCTTTATACGGTGTAGAGTTAATCACATAAAACATTTTAGAACTAAACGTTCTGCTCTTTGATGTTGGCATTAAACATTAGCATTTAAATCTTTGGTGGATATTTACATTGTTGTAGTCAATGGAGATTGATAGGTTTCTTTAGGGAGTCATTTGGAACAGGAGCCAAATTTAGGAATTGTGCATTAACTCATCCTTAATTACAAAGGAAGCTTTAGATTACTTTCCCTGTTTAACCACCTAAATTAACTGCCAAAAGTTCATGACTTGAATGCCCTCTTCCTTCCACTCCCACATATGCACATGTTAATTTCTGCCACTATGTTAACATTAAATATTTGCACCCTGCTACTTATTTTCAAGAAAATACTAAATGAGCAAATGTAAAAATAAATTCTTGTCTTCAGGATTGTAAAGTGCCTTGAGAATAATTTGCTAATCCTTTTAATAATTCATGTTATTAAGACTCTTTGAATACTTTTACCATTGACTGAATTAACTAAGGTACTTAGTGAGGATATGCATATACAGGCATGTCTTAAAAACAGATATTTCACTCGATTGCAGTTCATATCATTCATGTCAAAAATGTTTTTAAAAAGTAAAATACTGTTTTCTTTTTATTTTAATGCTAGTTAAGAGTCCCTATTAGGAAGGCTGCAGGTGCCTTGCAGTTCTTCTTGCCTACAATAATGCAATGATGACCGCAATACATTAACTCAGCCATGCAGCTCAGCTGCACAGAACAATTACAAACAGATAACCTTCAATGAGCAATAAATAGAGCAAATGAACTCCTTCACCATCCTCCTGGGAGCCATTTCTTAACCTTTGCCCTAACAGGTACCCCAGGCTCTCAGAATTTTATCACATTCATGATGCTTTAGAGAGTGATTTCTAGATGCCGAAGAGTAAAACTACCTTTCACACCTCTGCTGAATACAGCAGGGGTAAAGAACGGTGGTGATCTCTCAGACAGACAAGTCTCATCCCATTTAGCAATCTATAGATCTAAATCAATAGCTCAAACTCCACTTGGATACTAGGAGGCAGGCAGTGAGACTCTAAAGAAGCCAATGTGTGTTCCCTGTTTACCAAAGCTATGCCTACATTATAGGGATCAGGGTCCGTCCTCAGTTCCTGGCATGTCAGGGCTTGTGCTTGCAAAGTTCTTTGTCTCCCAAACCATCACGCCCTCATTGAGATTGCCACAGCTATGCCCAACCACCTAACCATGCTAACAAATTAATGGTATGGGGAAGCATGCATTTGTACTCCATCCTCTACCACAGTTTACTAGATTAAGTTCACTAAGTTTACTGAGCTATATTTAGATATTAGGAGATCTATAAAATTAGACTTCTTGGAAAATATTGTAATAGACTAAGCTTAAAGGGATATAGCTTCACACAAAATCATCAGAACCCCTTTTCTGGGGGAAACACCATAGCTGCCAGCTCTGGTGCAGTTAGTAAACTAGTATCATGTCCCTTTTTGTCACACAATTGTATAAACTTCTATGAATATAGAGTACTCCATGAACTGGGAACAGTCACGACCGGTGTCATAAATACTGTTTTTAAAAAGGGTTTTACTTTCCATTGGGCAAACAGAAAGGACTTCAGTTTGGTTTTGAAGTTTACATCACTTTTCAGTACTCCCTAGGGAAGCGAAAAACATTCAGAGGGTGCAGAAAACAGTTATGAAGTTATGTATAAAACATGCAGAACTGTTGTTTGAAAATGTGAGAAAAACTTAAGTGTACTTTTAGGAGAAGAAGTTAAGTAAAGGGTTTAAAAAAGAAATATCTTCTTGCCTATTTATGCTCTGATTCAAAGTCACTAGTAAGTTTTCCTTTAACCCTATAGGTATCTATGCCTTTGAAAATGGCTATTTACTATTATTAAATACAAAAAGTTTGGCACAAAGTTGCTTTCCATTTAGCTTTCATTGAACAGTCAGAATTATCTTAATATCACAACATAGAGAGTTAGCACATAAAAAATAAATAAATAAAAATTGAAAGTGGTATTCAACTATCCATTTTCACACATTTTAATAATTAGATGTTACATGCAAAATAAGATCATTTTGAAATTTTCAGTAAAAATATGGGATGTGGGAAATGCTTACCCATATAAATAGCCTCATTTTTTTCAAGTAGGGAATAAATATTTGGGAATTTTCCTAAGCTGTAAAAAATGACTTGATCCTCTACACCCCCCACCCCCCACCCCCATTCAGAAATGTATTTAGTTGAATGTTTTAAATTTAATCGGTGCATCTCAAGGGGAGCTTTAGTGTACAAGGAGTGTAGTTTGACCCCTGTAGCTGTAGAAAGTAAGAGTCAGTGGTCTCCATTAGACTTTGTATCCCACTGGGTAGTATCAGTTGCCCTTTTGTTATTGTAAGCTCTTTCTCTTATTTTTACTGTTTAAATAAATATATTGAAGCTAAAGAGTTAATGACAAATTCAGGAAGTCTTGTCTTAACGGTGATGAAGTGAGACGCATTTTGTGCCATTCAATGTACACAATTTATAACTCCATTTGATTACCGCAGCATGTCCTCCGCCTATAAGGATTGCACCCGAGGGACTAGTCAACATATTAATTCATCACTTGCCGCCTTTTACGGTTGCAATACCCCTTTATGACATACAAGCAGAGAGATCTAGTAATCCGAAGGCTGCCAGCCGACTAGTTCCACTCTAGTTGACCCTTTGTCTGCAGGCACAATGCTGATAACTTTTCTCTGGGTCCCTCTTGGAGGCTGCGTTACCCTCCCGCCTTTTGTCTTATGATAGGAACAAGCAGCCACGATTACCATGACTTCCAGGGAGGAATGGCCTTCCACAAGTTAACCTGTAGCTTTTTTAAGTGCCTTTTGATTTATCTGTCACCTGATCCATCAGCAATGAATAATTTTCATGGAAGGTGCACTTTAATTACCTTCCCATTTGACTAGCATTATCATGCCCTATCTAGGTAATTAATCTCACAAAGTATCCAATTTCAGTCTTTATTGCTGGCAGGCAGGCCTTCTGAATTATATGTGCTTGAATGGGCATTGGGTCTGTTGTTAAACCAAATAGGCCATGAAACAAGTTTTGAGTCCCCCTTTTTTTCCTTTTTTTTTGTTTTTTTTTCTTAACGTATCTGCAAGGATGTGATCTAGTTGCTTTAGTTGACATAGTTGAGATGTGTATAATGTAAAGCAGGAAAAGGCAATGGAAGGAAGTGGTAGCTGATACAAATATAATTAAAATAGCACAGATTGTGAAAGTCAATCAGTCTCTGAAAAATAGTTACCAGGTTGTGAAACTAGGTAGTGAAAATAATCATTTTTTTTTTGCCCTTGAATAATGTATAGCTTTTAGAGTATGAACTCTGTGTGCCAAAGAGTTACTTGGTAGAGCTAGTGCATTCCAAGAATAAATTAGAAGTCCATCTCCCGATATCAGATGAAGGATTTGCAATTTTATTTAGTTTTGTGTTTCATTGTTTTGTGGGTGAAAGATAGACCTTTAAAAACGTACTGTTGAACCAGCAGATTAAAGAACATGGTAATAAATTTGTAGGAGACGTTATTCTGTGTTCTTATGCCTGTCTCATTAAAAACAGTGAAGAGTTAAGGTATTTGGAAAGCTGAACAAAAATGCCATCTCAGTGTATAAAAATAAGTAATGGCATAGTACAACCTTTCATTCAATTGCTTATGCTCTAGACACACTATCTCTATTTTGGAAATTCCTTTGTAATTTTTCTGAAAGTGTTGTCATAATTTTTAAGTTAGCTAAAGCAGGCTGTTTGATACTCTCAACTAAAAACCCTGAAATAAGCAGATGGTTTTATAAAGGCACAATTGAACTTGTAAAACTGTTTTTTCTTTACTGTATGCAGAACTTCTTTAATATCAAAATTTGATAATCTGCCAGAAGATTATTTTCTTATTTTTTTCATCAGAAGTTCTCCATACACAAGAAAATATGATATAATTGTGGTTTATGCTTCGAATAATTTTAAAGGAAAAATTCTGAAAATATTTAACTGGATGAAAAGTGGAGACAACTGTGTTTAACCGTGTTACTCTTACTTCTACCACTCTGAACTTCAGAAAATGGGAACAATTAATAGCTTGAATAGCTTGGAGGTTGATCCTGGAATATAGACTCTTTCACCTTTAGGTCACCAATTCAAATTCAGTCAACCCAAGCAATGACCAAAAATGGTTACCATATGAAAGTTGTGAACTGCGTGGAATTTAAATGATGATCTCAGTTCATTTTCTTTTTCATAAACATCATCATAAGCAGTGTTTTTGGCAGTCACCCAAAAGAGAGATTAAAGGTAAGATTAAAGGGCCTAGTAAACTTTTCACTCCTGGTCATGATCCCTTCAGGTGACCATAGTGGCTGGAGAATTTTAGGTTGCTGCTGTGAATTGTGTTTATTCTCTGGATGAACACAGAACTTTAGTAGTGTTTTGTTTTGTGTTTTTTGTTTTTTTTTCTTTAAATATCATACATTAATTAATTTGAATCTTTAGAGGCAGATACTGACCCAGTATTTTAGACTGCCAGTCTCTTGGGTGCTCCTGCAGCTTGAATTACATTCAAACTGAAACCATTCATTGAATATAAAAAGAAAAAAAGTTGTCTGCCTTTTGGTTTTAAGCAGCTTTACCAAATGATAAACTGATCTCTTCACTTTTGTTTGCAGTTTGCCAGGAAATAACATGTTTTGATACTTACTGAATGGCTTCTGCCACATACTCAGACTTAAATATTGCTAGCATAGTAGCTTTTTTTTTCAGTCACAGGAATGTAAAAAAATCCTTGAAAAATACCTGTAAAGGACTTTATTAAAATATGGTCATTTACAGAGCATAAAGGATCTTTGCCAGCTGCTGAGCTTTAGCTTTGCTGCTAACTTTAAAGAGAAGTGTAATATTTGATCTGAAAAGTATTTATGTTTGCAAGTTTCGCAGCTGATGTTGAGACAAGATAGAGGGTGCTTAATTAAGCTTTTTCAAACTCTGTTGCTTTATCAACTTTCTTTAGAATGGTGATAGAGCAAAAAACATGTTAAAAAAGAACCATTTTGAAAGGTCATTTAAGGTACTCTACAGCAGCTCTTGTCTGTTAAGAAGAGAATGGTCTACTGGTTCAGGCGCTGGGCTGGGGCTCTGGAGATCCGTGATAAATTACATAGTCAGTCCCATAGGCATCTTGTGTTACTTTGGATAAATGACTTAATCTCTACATGACGCTGTTCTTCATGAGAAGAATGAGGATAATAGGACTTCTTTGAATTGTGAAGGAGCATTGTGAAGAAAAATCCATTAGTGGCTGTGAGGCGTTTAGATACGATTTGCTCATGGCTATATAAGTACTAAGATAGGTTAAAGTTATCTATCTTCCTGTGATTTTGTTTTTGGTTTGTTTTGGTGGTCTTTTTCGTTTGGTTGGGGTTTTGGGTTTTTTTTTGTTGGTTTGGTTTGTTGGTTTTGTGGTTTTTTTCTTTTCTTGTTAAAATGTATAATAGAATTAAGCTCTTGTTTTCATGCTAATCTAGAGTTGTTGGTTGTCTTTGTCCAGGGACAGCCAAATTCTTTTGATTGGAATTTCTGTAAACCTCCCTTAACAGATTTTTTTTTTTATCCCTCTAAATTTTCCCTGAGAACTGTAATGTAAGAAAAATTGTACACAGGACTAGTCCAGTGTATCACTAGGTTTTTAAGAAAGCCTGGGTCTCCTGTAGCTCTGCTGGATACACTGGGTATCTGCCAGTGTTGCATATGAAAGAGAAACAAATCTCACCAGGAATCTCCCAAGTTTTCAGACAGTCAGCAGGTAGCCAAGTTAGTCCTTAAGGATGTTTTACTAATACGTTTGCTTATTAAAAAAAATCCTGAGATTGTGACCTGTCTGAAATAGTTTGTTCTTGCTGGAACTTTACTTTTAATCACTAATCATTGTGACATTTTTTTGGCAACTTAACCCTTGTGAATCTTTCTGCAGTGTTCTAGGTAAGTCTCCCATGGGACAAAAGCAGGTCTTTAATATGGAAGTTTTTGAACTGTAACACTGATGCAGTCCTCCATTCCCCTAATTGCACCTGGGAAGATCTGGTTCTTGTTGCCGTTAATAAGCTGTTCACCCAGTACTCTAAAATAACAAGATTGGTCACATTAAAGTGCTTTTTCATGGATCATGTCTTTTCTCACCCCACTACTCCAAATGAGAGAAATAATTTTATGGAGACCAACACCATTACTCCTTATGTTTTTTGTGGAAAGATCTTTGATTTGTTTATATTAGAAGTGTTCTAAAACTTAGATGTCACCTTTCTTGCTACATTGCAACATCATTAAAGCTCAAAAGATTGTTCAGATATACGAACATAAGTATTTTTTAGTTTCTGTTCTAATGGCTTCAGGATGGGCCATTTTAAATCTGATGGTCTTCTAAGATTGTACAAAAATAGATGTAAAGAACAACAGAAGATACTAAGCTTCAGGGACCAGTTTTGTCATTTTGATTTTGATTTTAAATATAGTTAAAGTAATATAGTCAGCAAACTCAGATCATTAATAAGAGAGTAACTTTTAGGTACAAACACTGATAACAATTTTCCTCAGCTCTAGATGATGGTGAGCAAAGGCAGAATCATCAAGCCTTGGCTTCCTGGTTCCTCTGACACTTTCTAAAAGCCACTGTGCTGCCTCCTACATTTTCCGTGTGGTGCTCTGATTACTTTGCCGTCTTCCTGCTTCACATTACGTTTTGTTGACCCAACCATAACGGAAGAGAGAAGCTCAAATGCTCAGCTAAAGCTTCAAGGGCGCAGCCCTTCTGGGTCCTGTGATAAAATGACTATCACTCCACTGTTCTGACTAAGCACTACCACTTTCCTTTTCTTCATCACTTAAATGATTTTTACTAGGGGAAGCAGAGATCTTCAGAAAGCCGTTTCTTTATTCATCTTGATTTTGAAAACTTTGGATAAAAGACTGAAGGGAAGGTAAAATGTGTGCTACTGAAGAAAAAAAGTTAACTGATAAACTATTTTAAAAGAATCCTCTGGATTCTTCTTGAAGTGAAGGAAATTTCTTGCATTTGGACAATCGGCTAATAATATCTATGATATAGCTGGATTTGTAATGGTACAACCCCAAATGTGTATTAAGACTAGTTAAAACTCTTCAATAAATGCCTTGTCTATATTCTAGGTTTTCATAGACAACTTTGCACTGTCCTGTCACCATGGGAATAAGGAGTCCTTGCACGTGTGTCCTAACCTGAAGTTTCATTGATGTTTTTCTAGTGCTCTTTTCTTTCTCAAGTTCCTCTTCTTGCCCTTTCTCTTTCCCTTCTTTTTTATTTCAGTGATAGTGTTGCTTAGTGAAATAATATTTTATCACTAGTGTTGCTCACCTTTTACAATTACTTGTAATTAATATCACTTAGAAGTTGAAACATCACAGTCCACTTATAGGTCACAATTATTGTTGTTGCAGTTGTAAATGAGGATTTTAGCTAACACCTCTGTCAATTAACATAGTTAATTTTCTTCTAAAGCACTTAGGTTTTATATGAAATAAAGACTCATGTTTTTGAAACACACAGAATAGAACTTAGAAGTCCAGTAAATATCACATTTTCTAAAATTTGTACTACTATAATAACAAAAGCCATTATTTTTTTAAAAAGAAGACAGGAATTGTGGCCTCTTTATCTTTTCCTGTGCAGCACAAAAATGTATTCAGTTTAATGGAATGCCATAATGCACTCCGAAACTGTCAAGTTTCTAAATATGAAGCATACATCATGACAGTGCAGAACAATGTATTTTGTATCAAAGCAGTTCTATTAGAGAAGGTGAAAATATGTTAATCCTACCTCGATCATCAGGGACTCATATGAATTTGCATTATTCTTTTAACCTTGAAGTGAGTAGGTGATATAACTTTTGATTTTTTAAAAAAAAAATCTGTTCAACTGCAAAACCTGTTTTTGGCTTGACAGTATAGTTAATGACTTCATAGACATCAATAATTATTGTTTGCACTTATGCAAAATATTTAAAATCTCAGAGAATCTTTTGTTACACCTTTTAATTTTATTTTTTTTTCCAGTGGAATTCTCTGATGGTTTTCACTTTTAATTTTTATCCATTTTTGAGTTACAATACAGTTGTTTTGTTGGACTCTGTAAGTCTGGACATAAAATTGCTCATGGTTTCTGTTGCCCACAGATTGCACTGAAATGAAGGCTAGTCTTGGAAAATCTGGCCACAGATCTGTTAGACTGATTTATAGATTATTGCATTAAATTGTCTCAAATGTAATTTCATAGTAGGAACACCTGAAATTACCATTCTAAAATATATTTTAATCTTTCAGGAAACAATGCTGTTAGGTGATCAGTGCTAGTTGTATTATTAAATCCATTTTTGGGGAGGAGTATGAAGAAGAAGAAAAAAAAATAACGTAAGACTAAGACAAAGGGATAAAATACTTACATTTCGTTGGACTTCATAAATATGAAGGACTACTAGACAGATGTCATACTAAAAAATATGGAAGTAGTTAGATTTTGGTAACTGGTTGTGAATTAAATGAAATCCCCACTCATGTCCTCATTACATGAAACATCTTGGGGAATTTTGATTTGGTTTTGCTTGTTTGTTTGTTTTTGTCATGAATGTGCATGAAAAGCTCACAATAAATATGACTCTGGTACAAATAATATAGTGTAATATCTGCAGAGATTAATAGCAATAAAAAATGAAACAGAAAGGACTCAAACTCTTATAAGAGGTGAAAGAAAATTCTTCATTTTTGTAGCATAAGGTGCTGTGTTCTTACTGCTTTGTTGTCTTCAGCTGATCTTAAAAAAAATAAAAGCAGTTTGAAAGTAGGAGCTTGGTAATAGCTGTGCGATAAATGGCAGTGAACTGCAGATCAGTTTTTAAAAATAGGCACGAAACCATTTATTATTTAGATTTACCTTAAAAAAAAAAAAATAAAAAAAAATGGTTTCTTTGTAATAAGTACAAAATAATTTATATTTTAGTTTAACAAAATTATTGTTTCTGAGAAGTCCAAGAGTGGCCACTTGGAAAATAAAAGAATCTTCAATATGAGTACAATGTGGACACCATGAAAGATGACCCTCATTTTACTGCTTTAGCACCATGATCACAAGATCCTGAAGAAACCTCGAACGGGTAGTTTAATTCTACATTAAAAAGTGCTAATTAGCTCCATTTTACAGTTGAAAAACAAGAGACATAATGTACTTGCAAGGACCTGAGTGCTGAGTGCTGGGTCCTGCATTCATAATTCGGACCCCAGTGTTACGAAGGCAAGAGAAGAGTTTGCTCTTACTTTGGACAGTGGTTCTACAGTTCTCATGTAAAGGAAGTGATGGAATAGCACTATTTCATCAAAACAGCACAGTTTTGAACACAGAAAACAGAAATATTTTGTCAGCCCATTATTAGGAGGGATCAAGAATAGTATGAAATTTCATCCTTTACTTGAAGAAATTCAGGTGTCTCAGGAGAACAATTCAGGAGAAACATACTGTAAGAAAAGCTGTTGAACCTGGTTAGCTAAAAACATAGCTCCTTTCCTTCTGTCATTCAGTTGGCACTGGAGTGTGTGTGGGATCGGGAGCCAGAAAACCTGTCCAGAGGTGAATGTGCCACTATTCATGATTTTCTTTTGGTAAAAAAACAGGCTCAGCCTTCTGTTAAAATGGGGTGCTATGGCTCAGAAATGCTGCTCTGGCATTAGGCTGTAGCTTGTGAAATGGGAGAGTCAAGTTCACTTCCCATCTTCAACTGATGAGTTTAACTATACCTTTTCCATTTCTATAGAAATATCCTCATTTTTGGGCCACAGAGTCATGCTTATGTGTAGTACTGATTTTTTTCCTCTCCTGGTGCCTTTCTTTCAGAACAGGTTCAACAGGAACAACAGAGAGATACTCCTTACTGACACTGATTTCCCTAGTATTCAGAGATACACTGGGAGGGAACATGGGGAAAAAAATCACTAATTAAATCCCAACTTAATGGACTGATTAGTACTGATGTGAAAACAAATAGTTGATTGTGTAACATGAGATATTTAGGCTGGAAACTCTAAGTTTTTTAGCCATCAGGCTAGTGAGATTCTGGAGCAGCCTTTTCATGGGAGTACTGAAAGACAATCTGATTTTAAGATGGAGCTTGGTCATTCTTGTGGAAGGAGTGACATCACATGGTTGCCTGAGATGGGAGATGGCTGGACATGGTGATCCCAAAGTACCATTCCCTCTTAATCAGGAAAAGTGCTTCACATTTTGTTAAGTTCTCCAATTTCTCAGAAACGTTTCACCTGTAATTTGATGGTGGTATTTTTTATTGCTAAAGAGAGGTTGGACATAGAAAAGGAAAACCTTTGTTGAGATTGCAGAAGTCGGGTAATTGATATGTGAACTGGAGATGATGAAATAGCTGCATGTAGGGTAAGAAACAAGGAGGACACTGTTCACATTGGAATGGCTGGAAGGGATGTATAAACAATTATGGCAGTTTGTATAGCTGTTTTAATATTGATGTCAAGACCGATAAAGCATAGAGTAAGTGTTGTTTCATTGGATAGCATAAATTTAGAAGGCAAGCAAAGACTTATCCCCAGTTTGTTTAGTTGTAAATGAATGTTGCATTTGTTATACCTTTTAAGATCTGTAAATTCTGCATCGATACTAAAAATACATTTGACTATATTCTGATTTCACTATTTTTTAATCAAAGCACATTTTTTTGTAGTTACTGGGAGGAAAATTCATGTTGTAGCTAGCTGAAGGAGTACTCTAAAATACTGCTTTACATTGATACTACGGTTAAATGAGTTACAGTCAGATTTTTTCTTTCTATGTTATATTATGCCATCAATGATTCAAACCCAGAAATATTTATGATCTTTAATAATAACTGATTCTTATGATGCATTTTAAAAGAAGTTTTGCCTTACTATGTGTTGCACAAAACCCAGATGATAAAAAAGCTTTTCTACTACAGATAGCAGTAGTATTGCTTATGTAGTGTCTAAGTTTAAGGGACTCTTTTGAAGATTGTGTTGAGGTTAAAGCTTCCACTTTCATGTATTGTGCTGCTAATGACTCAGCACCTTGCTGACAATGAAAGAAGAAGCATGTCATTCATAATCAGGGTGCTAAAATGAAGTTTTGAATGCCATTATAAGAAGGTACTTTGCAACGGATCATTAACTTGCTCTATGGCATGAAACCCCTGGAGGAGGGTCTTTAAGTTTACAGATGATAAGTAATGACATAATTGCCTGATCATGTAGAAATATGACCAAGGTTTTAAAATGTGGTTTCTCTGAATGCTTCCGTTTCTGGATGTGCACTAACTAATGCCCATGGCCTGATTTTCAGCAGCGATTACTGTTGGGAAGTGTTCCTTTGAAAGGCGCAAGGAAGGAGGACGTGATAGGACACAAGTTCACCTTGCTCAGTCAGGCTTCAGGGACACAACAAAACAGACACCTGCCAGATTCCTTGGCAGGAGTATTTCCTGTATAACTGAAGTGCCACTGGAATGTAGGCAATTAGCATCTCTGAAAATCATGATGTGAATTACAAAACCAAAGGAATTTAAAATCAGAGGCTACTTCTGAAAAATTTGGGCATTGGTATGAAATGCTTATGTACATTTTTTTTTTTAATTATATATCATTATTTGAAGCTTAAATAGAAAAGAAAATGGATTTCTCCGTTGCTGATCGTGGCTAATTTATCAAAAAAAAAGAAAAAAAAAAAGAAAGCGCAGAACTCTTGAAGGAATTGCTTTTTAAAACATTGTGGGTTTTCAATCCATTTTTCTTTCTCTAACAAATTGATCTGTCATTCTTGAAAGATCAGCAAAATCCCACAAAGACATAGTAGCTTTTGTACAGCTTTTGAACATCATAAAATTTATTATTTTATATGTGAGAGAATGTGTCCATTTATATGGGTTTTAATAACCTGCATTTGTCTACTTACCTGTCTTGTTTAACCTTAAAGTGACAACCTCAAAATTTTCCAGGAAATATTCTCCAGTGTTTAGTTCACTGTATGTTGTTATTTAGCTTGTTAGTTAATTGGCAAGGTTAAATTACATGAATATTTGATTCGTGGTCACTGTAGCTGCTGTTCTTTGATAGGTGAAGAAAAACAGGTTAGACTGAGTAAGGCAATACCGGGGAGTATTATTACTTGAATGGGATACCTGCAGTGAGAATCCAGATGTTGAAAGAAGTCATAAGGATGATTCAGAAGCCAGTTCTTTCTCCTTATATTTTGCTGAACCCATTGTCCCTTGTGGGAAAAACAATTTTGCTTTTCAAATGAAATAAAACCCCTAAAGTCCCATCAGCCTTGGCACAATTTGCAAGAGGAGAGGTGTTAACCTCCATGTCCTGAGCAAATTCACGTTTGAATAATTATATCTCACATCCCTGTCATTCCCCCTATAGCTTCAGTTGGTTTAGCTATTCATTTCCTGTCCTAAACTTTGTGTAGCATTTTCATGTGGTCTATAACAGTTTCCACATTTCACCCTAGAGCTAAGTGTAATCATCTTTCTTTGTCTGTCTCCACATACAGACACAGAATAATTGTGAAACTCTTTGCAGGTTCAGAGAGAAGGTAGCCAAAGGCCAACTGCATTAACTAAATTAAGATAAAATTCTGGATCCAGCACAATCTAAATTTAAAGCAGGGCTTGAAATGGCTTTAGTGGCAAGTGTAATAGGTAATCTGCTCCTGTCAGTGGAGAGAGGATGAACATCTATTCTCATCACTTTAGACATATCTGAATCATTTAACACAGTTGATCATGAGACAGTACTTTCTTGCTTGAGAGAGGTAGCAGAATCGAAAGCAATACACTAAAATGGCTGGCATTCTTCCCAGACAAACACATCCAACAAGTAGTTAGGGCAGACCAACTTTCTGTTCTTCATTCGGGTGTCCTTCAAGAATCAGTTTTATTGCTAGTGCTTTTTGGCTACCGTGTGAACAGATCCGATGGTAGGCTCAAGAAATATGCAGATTATATAAACATATTTCCTTTTGTACCTTGAGACCTGTAACCACTCCAATTTCACTGCAGTGGCAATTGATTACAAGGAAACAGCACAGAAATGTAGAATAGTTGGTTGAAAATGAACCCAAATGAATCAGAGATGGTACTAGCAAAAGAAAATGACAAGTCAGTGAGTAGATTTCAGGCCCAGTATCATAGCTTCTGGTGAAAGATAGACATAGGTTTTTGATCAGTGCATTCCATAATTTAGGAATATTTCTGTATTCTGTATCGACCCTAAAGCTTCCACAGAGTGACATCTGGTAAATAAAACTTTCCTCTTTGGGCAAGAGAATTTACCTCATTCTGATGACTGTTGCACGGGCAGAAGTTGTTGGTGCATTTAGTGCTGCTCCCTTGGATGATAGCGACACAGTATACCTGGGCATAAAGCTCTTACTGGGCAGGGGAACTTATCAAGTACAAAAGGTTGCAGCAACTCAGGCAGCCTTACATTGGATTTTCAGAGAATGAGGCTTAACTTCAGTCTCCTCTCTTATCTTCAAGACTCTCTGGCCTTGGCCCACATATCTAAAAAGCTATCTCAAGCCCCAGTGCTTGATAGCTTCACTGCTGGAAGTTCTCCAGTAGATTTCTTTACAGTGAATATAAGGCTTATCTGTAAGAGAGAGCATACCAAAGTACAGTTTGCATCAAAGTCTCTGAGTTAATTCCCAAAGAATCCGATGGCTATCGAAATGTTGCCTTATTTCTCTGTGTGATGCAGATTTCTTGGATTTGCTTCTGTCTTGATCGTCACAAAGAAACACCTGCAGCAGAACAAAAAGGCACTTAGCTTAGATGTTCAATTACTCTTTTCTATACTGCTTGAGAAGGGATGAGAAATATGTATTGTATTTATATGCTTCTGTGTTTGTAAAAATCCCTAGCTTTACAAATTAGTACAGCTCAGAGGACTACAGTGAAAATATGCCAAATTATAAGCGATAAATATATAGGTGAGAAGTCATAATTATGAGAAGTTGTTGTATTATATGGCTCATAAGATTTTCTTCTAAAGAAGCTGCAGACTACTTTTTTGTTTTGTTGTATATCACAGACATAGATGACAATTCGGTATCTACACTGAAGTTAAAAACTAAAATAATGATGCTGGCTGCTGAACACTAAAAAAGTCAATTTATTTGTGCACAATGCTGAATACTGATCTTGTGTTTTTAATTATTCATAATTTTTGTTTATTTTACAAAAACATGCTCCACTATTATTCTATGACTAGTGCTAAAAGTACTTGTTTTGAAGAACTCCAAAATACGTAAGGTAGTAAAGTGATTTCGGGTTGTGTACATGTGCCTCGGCACATAACTTCGTATTATTTGCCTTGTTTCTGGAACTTAGGTCTTACCCCCATTGGTTTATTACTGATACTCTTTGTAATATTTCTTGAGTGGAAAGTGCAAAAGGAAAGCTTAGAAGTTTATTTCTCACAGTTTAAGTGTATCAACTTGTTACATACAGCAGCACGAAGCACTAGATACTACATTGCAACGTTTTCCTTAGTAAGAACTGTTAGATGATAAATCTGATTGATATAATTCATTTTTCTAGCTCAAACTCTTTTTCTACTAATACATTTATATTCATGCAAGTAGACAAGACATTGCTAAGTGAACCGGAAAGGATAAAATGTACAAATGTAAAACTTGATACAGAATTCGGATACCTTTCTTGTAACTGTTTTCATCTGTTCCAGCAGCTGGAAAAACTTTCTGGGTTTTGTAGCTACTAGACTTTGGTAGTAAGAATAAATTCAGAACAAAATCATGAGAAAGCTATATCAAAAAGGCTCAGAAGTCTCTGATGTGGAATCTAAAGTGTTAATTGCTTGCCATGTCTACTTAAAGTACATTCCTGGGTGACGTTTTTTTAATTAGAAGAAATTATTAGATGCAGCAAATTTTTTTCTTTCATTTTTATAAAGAACATATGTAACAGAATAGAAGAAGGTGTAATATCCAAAATACGATTTAGCTTTCTGAAACAGAAATGTATTCAGTTGTCAAGGAGTACTTCAGAGCTTAATTGGTCTGATGTCTCTTTAGTATGAGAATTTTGGCGTTGCTCCATTCAATTCAATAAAATTACTCTTGGCTTCCATTAACAAAAATTACAGAAGCATCACACCTTTTCATCCCTCTTGAGTTTCCACAAGGATGTATTTAGATTTTAAACCATAGTATAGTCTATTCATCCATTATTTTGTTGTTTTCTTACGTTATTGCAACTGTTTAAAAGCCCAAACTGGGAGGGAGGGGGTTGTTCTCGTTTTGCCCTCAGGATGACACAGTACAAAACAAATGCTGGTCTGAGTCAGCTGGTCTTTTCAGTTAAATAGGCTTGTATTCCTTATTTTCAAACTCATTCATGAAAGTGAAGGATTATCTCAGGACTCTAGCGTGTGCAGTTGAGGACTCTCAGAAGGAGCAATTTACAGACCTTAGCAGGTATAGGAGGAAACACATACTTGAGCTTCTTGTGGCTTAGTCTTTTCCTCCTCCTCAATCATTGTGCTGTCCTTGTTGCACAATAGCTGCTCAAGTGTTCCTGGTGACAGAATGGGGGCTGCTCCACACCTTCTGTTGGGTCCCTTTTCACTGAAAGCAAAAAGCACTTGATTAGTACAATATAAACCTAGGTCCTTGCTCAGACTTGGTATATTAGGGTTATTGCCCTAGCATAGTGGCAGGTACTGTTGCTAGTGCCCTCTCATTACCGTGCTGAACTTTCTAATGTGACTTTAACAGTTCAGACAAGACCCACATTCACAGTGTTGGTTTGCCTTTTGTTGAGGACTTTCCTTTGCTCAAGAAGATTTGAATGTTCAAATGCAAAAAGCGAAGATTAGGAGTGGTGGACTAGACCTTCATCTGGTGCAAAGGCATGTACACAGCTGTCACTTCAGAGTGCGCTGTACGTGTAGAAGTCAGTTCATACTGGTAGCAGTACATCTAAGATTCTGGTAGGATGTTGGCTTCACTGCTTTTACAGGTACCCCTGCTCACGAGAAAAAAAGAGGGACATCTTTTGTTTTCAATAAGGCTCTGAAAGACTGCAGCTATCGTACTGGTTTACGGAAGTACCAATTGCAACTCTGGGTTTGCAACTGCAGGGCTTAGGGAGCAGGCTGACAAACACACCAGCCTTGCCTGCCTCCAGGGTGGGGCAGAGGAACCAGGAGCTATTTATAGCTGCCAATGCACATCGGTCAGGTCACGCAGTCACGTAGGCATTTGTTCTTGCTCTGCAAGAGACAAAGGGAAGGTTTATCAGCTATAGATTTCTGGTTGGTTTATCTGTTCTTTTTTTTCACCAAATTCATTCCATTGGATTTTGTGGGTTTGAGGCAGACTATAAATAGATGGTTTTGTTTCTTCTAAATATATTCATCAGAGAAATAGAAAAGTGAAGGGCCACCTGGAGTTAAGATTTTAATATTTCAGTTGTTACAAACCAACTCCAAAACCAATATTTTTTTTTTTTTTCCCCAGCAGATTTGGTGTGAAAATGTTTAGTTGAGCAGATGGAGCCACAGCTGGTAGTATACATGTTTATCGGGATAGTTGGCATATAGCTGCATCCAAAGCTCATGTCAGGCTCAAAGATGCTAAAAAGCAGGAATGGCTGGAAGCTGAGATAGTACTTCATCAGATCAGCTAGGAACAAATTTCTTTAATTTTTAGTACTTTGCCCTTGTAAGAATAGTTTTAATCCAGTGGAAAATTAAACATTTAAAACTAAAATTAAAACAAATATGTTAACATAGGTAAACATTTGATATTATTTTTTTAATAGATAGCCTGATGAGTGCAGAACATAACCCAGAATATATTGATGTTTAAAGCCTAGTTAGCAAATAACATGCATCTGCTGATATTTAATTATCACGCATGCTTTGCTGGCAGATTTCAGAGTCTGCATAGTTCATATTTACCAACGTAGTCTCTTGTTTCACACATGAGAACATTCAGCTGGAAGTTTGAGAAAGAAGAGTTCGCATGAATAATAGTAAGGATCCAACAAAACTGAACAGCTATGTGTAAATGATAATGATTTTACAGTTGTATCTACTGCACACAATGGGGTTTGATATCCCATTGTGCCAGGCACTGTACAAACAGTGGGGAAGAGTCCCTTTGCCAGGGAGTGTAAAGAAAGAAGACAGATTCAGGCACTGAAAACTTAATTTCAAACAAGGATTTCAACTTAAAGGTCCTTAGGACAGTCTTAATGTGAGCAAATGACAGAAGTGTACTCTTTCTGTGTCCCAGGCCATTTGAGCAGTCTTGTGGCAATGTGAGATATTACTCTGTTTAGGTTAGTAATATTGCATACATTTATATTAGGGATGAGTTTAGACCCCTGATTCAAAAGGGATTTCTGGAATTCATTTTTTAAAAGTATAAAGAGTTTCATAATTTTTTTCTTCCTCATATGCTTTTTTTTGCCCAGCACAGTTGTTCCTGTGCAGCTTTTTCACAAATATCGTAGATGCACCTCGGACTCTGAAGAAAAATGGAGTATATTTCTCTCATTTATTTAATACACAGCATTTGATACCACTGGTGAGGCAGAGGTCTGTTGCAGTGGCATTCCCATACACATGGGGTAACGTACAGGAAGTGAGATTTATTCACATATATTCCTATCCTGTAGGCGGTAAGGAATTTTTGTCTCGTTTTTGGCATGTGGTATTCCAAAGCAGAATCCTTTATTTGTTGTCATTGCACAGGTAGCAGGGATAAGTATCTCCCCGGGCATAAAAAAATGACTGCATTATATATGACAATCTAAGGGGAACCAAACTGCTTTATTAGATGACCAGTGATGCCTGTCACCTCTTTGCCGGTGGGCTGTGAATGTGCAGCGTTCTAAAATGTAGCAATGCCTTCAATAACAAAATAACAGCGTGTGGCATTGTGCAAACTCTGAGAAATTCTGCTTACCTTAGGGCATCCTTGGAGTCTGCTATAATACAGAAAGCCCCCTTCAGCTGTCATCTCCTGGGGCCCGTTCCAATTTCCATCATAGGCCCGCCTGGGAAACATGAAGAAGTGCCAGAAAGACATCCTAATCCTTCATTTCACTGAAATGGGCTTCTTAAAAATATAAGCTTGTACAGAATTTAAGTGCCATGTTTCTTCCTTGTTGGAAAGCTGCTTAATAAGATAATTATGTAGTAGCATTTAAAGATGTTTCAGTCATAGACTGTACCTGAAAAAAAAAAACCAAAAAACATTCAAACTGGTGATGTCCCTTTTTATAGCACAGCAATGTCCATTTTTAAAGTGTACATGAATTCATGGATTCCAATGCACTTACTCAAAGGCAGGGTAGTAACATAAAATGAAATTATAATTATGCAAGCCTAATGGTGGTGAAACAATAGTACTTTATGAGATAAACAGCCCTGAAGTTTTATAACGCAAGGGGTTTGTTCCACATATTTGACTTGTACTAATTCCACAGGATGAAATTACAGTTTCTGTAATATAGAGTGCAGAGACATATGGAACCCCTTACAAATGGATTTATCTCCTAGCTATGTCCAGACTCTTTTGGGGACCTATGAGTCAGTAAGCTTATTCTTATCTCACCTTTTAGCTTTTTAAACCTGTCTCAGTGCTTTACTAATTGTGTTGGATCATACTGTCTCCAGAGCACTAAGCGTTATGAGAAATATGCAAGCTTTGGTGAAAAAGTATTTTTATACTGGCATTTATACAATTTAGTATATTATAGTTATATCTGATAATTGGAAAGGATATGCTATTTTTTTGTCTTTTTATTATTTTTCAATTTCAGCTTTATGGTGATTTTTCAAGAACATTTAGACATTGTAGCATCTAATTATGAAAATTATATTAGACGACATCTAGTTATAATGAAAATTTAGGCCGTGTGTTCTTTACCTTGTGTAACGAACTTGCACGAAAATGCTGTTGTACACTGATGGCTGCATTTCTCTTAAAAAAAGCCCTAATATAACTGTTCTTCATCCCCAGGGTGTAGCATAGAAATATAAAGCTCATCTTTTAGAACTTTCTTGCAATGGGCAAAATGATAACATACATAAATTTTCACAAAAAAAGATAAGGTATACTTTGACTAAAATTTCAGTATATTAAAAACATATCTGCTCTTAATTTCTAGTGTAATCCAGCATTCAATAAACCAGTATTATTTTAAGGGCAGGTGTGGTGGTGGGGGGAGGAATTTTTTGATTTTAGGTGCACCTTTTTATTTTCATGACATACATCAAACTGAAATTTAGCAGCTGGACTTCATGCTAAATCCAGATGTTGCTTTCACTAACAACTGGTGGTGAATATGAAAGTATAAATAGGTAAGAAAATATGTATCTGAGATTTAGGACTTTCTTTGTGCAAGTTTTTGTATACAGTATGCCAGCAGGATTTAGCCTTTTCAGTAAGGTATCAAAATCAGAAGTGTATTCCAAAATTATCTAAATTAGGAAAACAGTCATACTTCACATGTTCTATAAACAGATGGAAATATTTTCTAGTGAGAAAAACAGACTACAGTGGTGGAAGGTTCAGCTGTTAAAGACAGAAACAATAAAAGCCCTTGCATAAAGTGTTGAAGCTGAAAATCAAAATTTAATATAGTAATGCATAAAGAAATGAATATGAGTGTGTTCTGAGGAGGAAAATACTTTACATAAAAAATGTTATTCCAAGGGATGTTGTAGTCCTAGTGAAGACAAAGCAACTTATTTTACTTTTACAAATGTATACTGATATACTTGACTAACAATTGCTTTAGGGACATTAATGATACAACAATGGGCTATACCTGGGAAAAAAAACCAGTGAGTGTCAGTGGATAAAGAAAACCAGTCTGCTGATTAAAAGTCTTAGTATATATCTGAACACATTGCCAATAAAAAAGGGACTGTGCATTTTTCTCCTATTGCTTGAACCTTGAGACACTATTATCTCCGTATACTTTGCTTTCCTCAAAGCAACCAGAGTTTAAGTGTACTTTTGAATGCAGGAGATACAGGCAAGTGCAGATTGGAGTTACTGTGTACTGCTGGGTTTGCATTTTTCTCACTTATAAAGGCAAGCCTGTGTTTTGGGAAGTCGAAATCATAAATAGTTTTAGTAAATTTGATCTTTCATATTATCATTTTGTTACCGTTTTTTGTTTGGTTATTGTTTATTTGTGGTTTTTTACAGTTGTTTATCTTATAGCTTTTCTCATTCTTCACCACTTCCCTCTGTTTGCCAAATCAAAACGATTTGTTTATTTTCTTTTATGTGTTGTGAGGAAGAAATAAGTATCAATAACATAAAAATGGAAAGTCTTTGCTGTGTTTATTTTTGTTGCACACAAAGAATAAGTCATTTTACAGATATTTTAAGCCGTTGTTCCTATGTCTTGTTTCTTCATTCCTGGTCCTGGACTAATGAATGCTGATTTTTCTCATAGTAGTTTTTCTGGACTGAATTTCCAACACAATATCTCTTGCCTTTGTTGTATATGCCAGCACACTCAGTTGTAATGTAAAATATATCTACATAAAATGAAAGGTTAATGATTGTTTGAGTAAGTCGTGATGGAATTGAAAGGAGCTGCTTCTGCACCCTGGTTAGCATAGTTTGCTTTGCTTTGATAAACGAAGATTCTTATAATAGTAAATGGCCTTTTCACAACCTACCAATCATGGCACGGTGGGTTCATTCATTTGCAGATTCTGGAACTAGCTTTTCCTATCAACTGCTGCTGGAATTAGAAAACCAGTCTGTTTAATGAATTTAATAAATCTCATGCTTTCATATTTATGTATTTATTCTCGACTAGTCATGGTAGAACGTATAGCTAATATAGTTTTTTCAAAAGCTAAATAATAATAATAAATAAATCAGAAGGATGCCTTGTATTACAAAGCAAGTCTTTTTCATGGTTGTCATCTCTGGGAGAAGAAAAATTGCTCGTGGATGTAGAGAGGCAAGGATAATCTCACTGCCTCACACACTGTTGCTAAATACAAATAGCAGTAATAGTCTTATCTTTGCAGAAATGTTCTTATTAAATAGACATAGTTGGGTCAGTGAATGACCTTTTTGTTTAATGCTATCATTACATTATGTTTTCACAGAGATATGCCTTGTAGGGTTCATGTTTTAAGTATAGGAAAATCCCTAGGAAAACGCAATGTACTAATTATTTTCTGGTCTTCATATGCATCATATGTAAGGGTGAGAATTATTACCCAGTGTTGCAGTAGAATTTCTGGTGGAGAGATATCAAGCATTACTGAAGATATGAAAGGAAATCATTGGCACGGTGTAAAAAAGAATTCAAACATCTAAACTCCAAGCTTTGTTCTTTAATCATTGAGTCATACTAATGACTTAATTTGACCTTTCTGGCTAATTTATTATGTAATTACTTTTTCTGATGGTATTGTCTGGTTAAACTACACACATAGACTGCATTCACCTGAACTGTTAGAAATAGAAAGGCGATCTTCCTGATCATATTTGGGGTAGACACCTGGAAATCCTTTAATCTCTATTCCTATTTTTCTGTCTTAACTTTATTCTTCATCTGTTTTTCTCACCTGTTCTGTATAGTCTATCTATTTTATCCTTCGAATACTGGAGCAGGAGCCACCTGACAGCCAAGACCAGGCCAAGGTCAGGAAGGAAAAAGTAACTTGCACAGCCACAGCAGCATTATCCCTTCTTTCACTGCACTGGTGTTGGCAGACATATGTTCTACTCATAGGGAAGATTCTCCAAGGGAAACTCAGAGCTTGAACAGACTTCAGGAGCATCCTGACCACTTCTGCTCTGCAGCCAGCATGCTGTGTAAGAAAAGGGAATTGTAATTTGCCTGAATATATTCCTGTGTTGCAATAACCCCAGGCAGTAAGAAGAGGGGTAAGATGGCATTCACTTCTTTGGAGTGTGGTACTTTAAACTTGCCTTCAGCAGAACTATGTCCATCACTGGATTGTCCAGAAAGCAGCCTTGTAAGAATATGTCTGCTTGGGCTATATCACATACCATGGGGGTTTGGGTCTCGTAAAGGAGATGATAGTGTTCGGATTTTGTGTTATATTCCTTCCTTCACTTCCTTCTCCTCCCATTGCCACCTCCCTCCTACCCATTCACCACAGCACTTTTAGCGTCAGGCTTCCTAGGCAATGGTTCTCTACCACTCAAGTTTCTCTCCTTCCTAAAAGATTGTTTTGTGACTCCTCCCTAAACGTTTTAGAGATACTAGATATATGCATTTTCCATCACCGAAGTGAAGAGAACTGGAAATACCTGTCTTGTTTAGCAAGAAAAAGGCAGATAGGAAATGTTAACAATACATGCATCTCATTCTTGAGCACTCTTCCAGTCAAAAAAAGCAGCAAACCCTCTGATATTTTGCATCTTGATATCCCAACCACATCACGTCATCTAAAATGTAGTTAAATCATTAAGTTTTGTGACCAAGAGATCCCTTTCCACTCATAGAAGTATGATGATTTCTGAGATAGATTTTATTTACCAGCTCCAAGAAATTCCAAAAATTGAACAACATATTACCAAATAGAGGAAAGACAGAAAGGATATAGGAAGTGTGTCAGGCAGACATATCTCCAGATTATTTTAGCCTGTTCCACTGGGGGTGGAGAACTTTGCAAATCCGAATATGTAGATCAAACTGTGATTCTCAATGGAATATGACATCTCTTAAAATGTTTATCTATTGTTACCAGAAATGTCAATATTGTCTCAATTTTAGAGGACACTGAAAAAAAAAAAAATAGATCTATTTTTATTTCAAATGTTCAGCATTTCAAAGGAAATAGTTTATGAGGAAGAACAGCAAAGATTGGTAAGCATATTGTTGTGAATAATATGTGAACAAGGTAGCAATAAGGCAAATTCATGCCTTCTGTCATAAACAGTATAAAATGTTCACTCTGTAGAAACTATATAGTTGCAGTAGAAGCTTCCGAGACTTCTTTTTTAACAACTCCTGAACTAAAGGAAGATCTGAAGAAATAACAGAGAGAGAGTGGAAAAACTCAAAGTCCTGTTGTGTTAAAATCTTCTATCAGCAGCAATCAGGAGATTTGGTTGTTTTGAAGCAGTATCAGGTTCAATATCTTTTGAGTAGCCATTTTAGTTTCTCAGGAGTTCCAGCCTTTATAAGAAATTTAACTTGGAGGTGCAGTTGGTTGGTTGATTGATTGTTGGGTTTTTTTTATCCACTCCATCGTCCCTTGTGCTTAAGCTTTGTTCCATAAGTAACCACAGTGGCAGTTGTCTTCTGGCCATGTTAACTAGCTGAGTATACAAGTGTTGCCACATTTTGGGGCTCTGGTATGATTTTACCTACTCCTCAGTCTTAAGTTCTCCAGCTGAAATACTCCTTTCATTCCACAGATGGAAAACCAGTGTTTGACATGAGCTTCCTCGCATTTTCCTCATTTGTTCCTCTTTAGTTTTAGGATGGAGAGGGAATCTCTGACAGTTTAAGAGAGAAGACGACTAAAGAAAAACAAAAAAAAAAATGAATAATATTAATGAGAAATAAACAAAACCCTGAAATGAGTGTCAAATAAGTATTTCTACCAGATAATTTACAAGAAAATAAAGAAGGGAATCTGAGCAAAATGGATGGTCTTTAGCTGACAGAAAAAAACTAGGGTTTGCCAGAGGAAATAGATTTGCAGAGGGAAGATAGTACATATGCCTCAAGAGTCACTTTCACATAAATTTGAACTTCAGAGAACACATCAATTTATATTTGGTATGACACAGTAGAAGAGACAAGTTTAATGAATACCTCTGTTAAAGAATTTTATTTCCTTTAACCCCAAACTAAAATAAACTGAATGTGTCTATGTTCTTATAAGGAAATTCTTAAATGTTTCTTGACTTTTTCCCCCTTCACAGCCTCGGAGTAATGTATCTAATAGTCTTTTTCTGTGCTCTCTAATTGTTTTCTTCATCTAAAGTCTATTTACGCTATAGATAATTTTTATTGGCCATCACAGCAAAATAACTTTATTCCCAACAATATTCTGAGAACATTATGCTCAAATATCAGAGGACTCCAGTCATAATAAGGAATTTTCTTTCGGATATTCAACCATCCATCCTTCCTATACAAATGTAGCAATTCAAGAGATGGAACAACATGATTGCTTCTTCAAATGCTTGCATTATGTGCAGCTTTTTGAACCAAGTGCAGAAGGTTTTAACAATTTTGATTTGGGTGCAGTATGTGAATCTGCATTATGAGAAGGGAGGCTGAGCGGTCTTCCTTTGCAGAAGAACTTGGTGAAGGAAGACAAGGAACGTGTAGTTTCTGCTGCAAAGGAGTTACGCATTTCATGGAGTGCCACAGAGAGCTGACATACAGGTGTCACTCTCTCTGTTCAGTAATCTGCACTTTTCAAATTTGTCTATGGGTCGTCTTTGTTCCATTTACATTTCTTGTAATGCAGAAACCTTGTCTGGGATGATGCAGCTTTGATGAAGCTGTGATTCCTGAGTCTAAAGAGCGAATGACAGTCATAGTCAAGAGAAGTTTAGCAAATATTTATTTAATTCCCCATAACAGTATGGACACACTCAGGAGGAGAGGTGAGGAGCAGTTAATTAGAAGTGAATAACCAGATCTATGTTAAATGTTTAGTTAGTTCAGCTTGTGACTCATGCCTACTGTGTACAGACAACTGAAGACTCCTCTTGCAAGAGGCAATCTGGTATTTTAATAGTTTAACTTTTTCCTGTGGAAGTACAGAACAAAGGATTTTGACAACAGAATTTCTTCTTTAATATCTTCTATTTCCCTCAAGAAGAAAGTTGAGAGAATTTTAAAGATTGATCTGAATCTTTAAATGAACTCAGTCCAGGAGTTCTCAGAGATCATAGTTCTGTTATCTCTAGACAGGGTCTTCTTACACACCGTGTATACTGAATTAATAAAATGATAACCTGCTACTTCACGAATGTCCCTGGTGTCTGTACTTACTCCCTTCTGAGTCTGAATGTCAATTACAACTTTTGGTTTCTCCAGTTCACTAAGAATAGAAACCTGTAAGAAAGACTATGACTGTGGAAGGATAGTTTCATATTATAAAAATTCATAGTGTTGATTTAATAAAGCTAGCTGAGTACAATATTTTAACTATTGAATTAAGCTTTAAACATTACTGACGGTAGCAATCATGGGATCTCATTACACTCTCAGGACTTTGTTGCACATCTTCTCGGGGACAGAGCACATCATGCTGCCAGAATCTATTGGCTACACCATGGGATGGAGGTCAGTCCCTGCAGGTTTGATTAGAACTGAAAAAGAAGCTAAACCCCTCAAAATTAACCAGTTATATCATCTGGAAGCTTCTCATGAGAACTTAGACACCCATTCCACATTTTCTTATAGGATATTTTCAAACGATATTTAAATTATTGTGCTTCATGCAATTTCCCATCTGAAAATAGCTGCATAGTCAAGGAAAAGGAAATGAAAGAGAATTAATTTGATCACATATTTGTGGAGTGTAAACCCAGCAATCCCAAAGGTACACTTAAGATACAGGACTAAGCCATAAGATTTTCATGGCATGGATCTATTCTTGTAATTAATACTCATGTTGAGGAGCATATATCCCTTTGTGACTATTACAAAAGAAGCTTTCTTAGAGTAACTTCAACTGAATGGAAGTAAGACAACTCTTTATAAGCCTCAGTGGTTTAATATCAGTTTGGGGGGTGGGATTTTTTTTTTTTTTTTTTTTTTTTTTTTTTGGTGGTGGTGGTTTTGTGTCTTTAAATTTATTGAGACACCTAGAGAACATGTAGAGGCAATGTTTTCAAAATAGTTAAAAGTTGACTGTGAGAGCAGGAACAGTCCACCAATCTGATATATATAATTTGAAGCATCTAGAACCTCATACAGACAGATATTAAAACCTGAAATGGATAAATATGTGTCTTATCTCTGAATCCTTGATAATATGTGACATTCTTTATCTACAGAATACATCTTGCCAAAATAAGAGTAGTATGCCCAGGTTATATACACAGAAATTACACAGAATCTTTCATTTCTTAAGTCCGATTTATAAATGTAGAACTGTTTAATGAAAAGTTAATAGTCATCTCTGTAGGATTTCTAGTTTGGTTTAATTGTTTATTCCCAAGACATTGTATATAAAAATGTCTCCAGGACTCCACTCTTCTTCCCTCCAAAGACGGAGGCTTGAAAGGGAGAGCTAAGGAAGGACAAACCACACGAACATTCCCCTTGAAGTTAATGTGGCAACAGGTGTATTTGTTTCTAGATGGATTCCCTCCATACTGTTCATACACTCTGCGACGTGTATGAGACTGATGAGACATGAAGCAAACTGCAAGAAATGGACTGTGGAAGGAAGAATACACCAGAGCTCACAAATGTTAGGCAGAGATCTTTCCACCAAGTGTTCTGGCATCCATGTATGAACCCAGAGTAACTTAACGCAGAACTTGCCTGAGCACAGTTTGCCTATTGTTTATTATACATAGTTACAATACAGTTTTTAATCTTCTGTCTGCAGAGGATTTAAGTATAAAGAACAAATATATCTGCTTTGTATTTAGTCATCTTAAACGTAGTGAGAGTACAGGAATGTAGTGGAATAGATTCAAGGCAGGCAGTTGACTATGGGTAGGTTATTTGTTTGCAATCGCACAAAATACCCATTTTTAACAAAATAGGTAAGCAAAAGGCAGCCTGTTCTTAAATCTCAGTGACTTTAATTGGCTGAATATTTAAGCATAGGCTTCCAGAATTTACAGAATGGTAGCTTGTCAAGGTATTCACTGACAGATGGGCTGGTTAAAAATATGTTTACTTCTACCTGTTTCTTGCATCAGATTAAATATGTTCAGAATCAGAAAATGAAAATATTTGTTTAGAATGGGATAACTTCTAAATATATGATTTATTTTCTGTCAGTGCTATGTTTCAGGAAGAAAATGGCAACAGAAAAAAATCGAAAGCAGAAAACCCTTTCTCTTGCTTTGTGACTAATTTCAGGTAAAGGTAGCTCAGTATCAAGCCTACTGTAACATAGAGTTGTACCAGGGTGAATTTGGATATATAATATTGCTCATTCCTGGAAGTATGAGTGGCAAAGCACCTATTCAACAAACGATCTCTGTGATAGTTTGTATTAGAATTAGTATTTCAGCAAAGTAACAACATTTATGTAGAAAAATGGTGGTTTGGTCTTTATTTATTTTTTTTGTTCTTTTTTTTTTTGCCCACACTAATCTACAGTGAATGTAAATCATCTTTCTCACTGTATTCACTCTCAATTCATGTGTTGAAATACAGAGCTAAATCTGCTTTTTGGAACAGCCCATACTTTAGCATATTGAAGACTTTCAGAAATTAAAGATTTTCAAAATGTAATTTCTTCCAGGAGGCAGGGAGGGAAGGAATCTTGCCAGACGTTCATCTTGTTAAAGAATGACTGAATGATTTATAAAGTAGCATTCAAACTGATTTCATTGTTGAGGCTGGCACAGATCACATCCTGAATTTATTGCACATTGGGCTAGATTAATCTGCAGGCCAGCATTTCCCCACTGTGAGCTTTGCTTATTCTACCTCTCTCTTCTTTCATCTCTCTTTACCCTCTTGCTTTGCTCCTTTCCCATTCCCCATCCTCCTTCCCTTTCCCCCATTTTTTTTTTTTTCTTTTCAGCTTCAAAACAAAGTGGATTGTTTTTTATTTAGTTTGAAGGGGTAATGGAACTCACATTTTTCATTTTAAAGCTTCCTGCTAATAAAAGGCCATTCTTGGATAAGTCTTTCTTTGGGTTTATTCAAAGCACTTGCACTTGCCAGAGCAGGTGATGAAGAGTGTATGTGAGTTCAGTTTAGTGAGCCACTGAGAAATAGCTTGTAGTTTTCAGGAGCAATAAAGGTTTGGTGTGGGTAGATCCTGAGATGGAGCTTTGAGTTACCATATGGCACATCACTCGTTAGTGATTAAGCCTCAAAGGCTTCAAAACAGTGACCATTTTATGGAAGATACAGAATATATTGTATACTTGCACCCCTTCAACTTTCTTTGTGCTTTCAATTCTGTTTTCTTGTCTCTCTTTTAAAACAGTATCTTTAGGGAGCTTCTCTCTCACTTTGTCTGTTTATGCTGTCTGAAATGAGATCCTTCCCCCTGACCCCCCAAAAAAATCCTCCTCAGCTTTCATAAGGAAAAATGCTGAAATTTAAGAGCTACAAAAGTTTTCATCATTTTCATATGAATACAAAGAATCTTCATCCTCTCAAAAAACAGTGTTCTTCTCATCTGTCAAAACTGCATCAGGCTGCTTTCCAGAAAACATATCCCCAATCACAGACACTAGAAAGCTAGTAAAAAGCTATGCGTATATACTGTGGTAATTGTACAGTGTTTTCTCGAGTGGACTAGTATGACATTTCATTTGCACTTATAATCTAGATGTGCCTAGGAAACCATAATAAAGTTTACATACTTAATGTTACTGCAGATATTTTAATTTTGATACCTTGACACATACAGACTCTTGCTTGTAATATTGGAAGCTCAAAGAAATCCTGAAAATTGATCATTTTGAAGGGTCTAAGTAAAGGAAGGACGAAATACTGTGTTTATATTTGTGTTGTAAAAAACTCTTTGTTTTTGTTTTCCCTGTGTTGTGCTGTACCCTAGATGTCATCCTCAGCTAAGGAGTACGAACAATTGTTTAGTCTCTTGAGTGTTCCCATGCAAACAACTGTATCCTTATCTAAGAGCACACATACCTTTGATAAACATATTACCAGAAGAAGGCAGAAAGCAGGAGCATGGCCCACCTAGCAGCCCATGAGCTGGACCTCCTGTTCCTGCCTCGCTGTTTGCGTGTGGAGGCAGCCAGACCACTAAACTGCAGTGTGCTCAAAAGGCTGATTAAGCATTCCCCTTCTTCATTGTGCTCCTCTTTTTCAACCCTCTATGCTACAGAGTATAAACAAAGCGTTTGCGCAGAAGTTTTGGCATATGTAAAAATCCAAATCTTTCATCCAGCCTCAAAGCCTGGAAGGAGAGAAGGAGACGTTGGTCCACAGAGAGGTGTAGGAGCCACAGTGCTGCTTAGGAGGACTGCTGGGGCGTTTCCAGATTTCTCTTTGTTTAAAACTGTGTTGGCATTTGAAATCTAGCTAATGTGAAGAGAATTCATGAACCACTAGCACGCAGTGCTTCCCTTATTAAGGGTTAATTATTATGCATCTTTCCTTGCACCATATGTTGGGCTTTTTACTTGCTCTAAAATACCTCTAGTTTCAACAGCTCTGTAGATTTGAAAGCAAAGCTTATTAGCTAACAAACACTATCATTTTTACTTGCAATTTGCATCGGTTTATATAATTTTACATATACTTGACTCTTTGTCAAGTATAACTAGATCTAGTTAATGAAGATTGGTGTTGATTTTTAAGATTTTTTTAAAAGTTGTAGGTTTTTTTTCTTTTTTTCTTTTTCTATGAGCTAAGAGACCCTTTTTTCTGTACTAAGAAGAAAGGGTCTCTTTCTCTACCTAATTGCTGTGTTTGTACTTAAGTATGACTATGGACATACGTACTCCTCAAATGACAAAAGTTTAAATCACTTGTCGCTGTAGGATCAGTGCCAAGCATCTCAAAGAAAGCTCGTTTTATGAAGCCAAAACAGCCTTAAACATACGTCATTTCATGATAATCCTATCCTAGATGTGAGTACAGATAGAACCAAGATAGAGAAAAGTTAATTAGGCTTGCAGTTGCTTAAGTGTTCCCATTCCTGCTCTTAATTTTTGGCTAAAATTTTTCAGACTTAGGAGATTTCTGATTTTTTTGCTTAGTGGAAGAAGAAAACTGGACTTTTGAAATAAAATACTAATCTTTTGTTTTAAATGAAAAGTGAAAAGGGTGGAATTTTTCTCTTTTTTTTATGACTTACTTCTATATGCATATTTATTTGAACAAGACTTGTAGCAAAATAACCAAGAACAGTGAATTGAAATTTTAGCAAGGAAATAGTGATCATTGTTTATTATTTTTTCTTTTTAATCTTCTGATGAAATTCACTTTTAATCTGACACAATCACAAGTCTTTGAAAACATTTTGCATGCACCTTTTATGGAGATATGCTTTATTGAGTGTTATGTAGATATTCCTGAACATTCATGTTGATGAATTCTGGCAAACACAGATAATGGAAAATTTTAAGTATTGGCCATATGTTACCACACCCTTTGTATTGTTTATATACTATTAAACATACTTTAGGAGCCACTGGAAACAATCATTACTGTAATATTAAAATATTTATTCCACTGCTATTGCCATTAGCATGCATTACTGGTAATATCACTGTCTGGATATACCGCTGGCATTTTTGGTTATTAATGGTAGAATAAGAAAGGGATTTCTGTCAGTACATTATGAATATTCAGAGAAATGGAATATGAATTCTTATAGCATACTTGTGGTACAGAGTTTTGGAAAGCAAGCCTTTATTGGAACTAGCTGTAAATGATTCTTTATCCCACTTGCTGCTCCATTTTCATATTTTTCTGGATATTTTTATGCTTTTTTTTCTGTGTTTTATTTTTTTTCCTGGCTTATTGTTCAAAGAATCTTTAAAATCTGTGATCAGACATGTTAGACTGAACGTTACTTGTGATGTCACAAATCAACTTTATAATTTTTCTGCAGGACTGAGTCCTGCTAACCAAGATGGAAATAGAGGTAGCCTATCTTGTTTCATGCAGCTATTTCTGATAAAGGAAGAGAATGGCAATGAGTGATGTATAAAGCAAGGAAAAATAGATATAATTCTATTATTTTTCTGCTATCAGTATGCCTTATTAAATCCACGTAATCACGGGATTTTTCACCTTAGTTTTGGAAATATACTTAAAATTATCTCTCATCTTCAGAGCCATATAAAACTTTGCTACCAAACTAGCTGAAAGACAGTGTCATTATCAGGGTGTTTTTGCATACTACTTTCTATCTTTTAGAATAGCATTGAAAGGCTCCCATCAGACTTCAGACTGACTACATTAGTCATTAGATGCACATATAAAAATGCATTCTCTAACCCAAAAAGCTTTTACTCTGTGTAACAATGGTATGCTTTGCCAAGGACAAGGTGAAATGCTAATGTCCTGTTTACTGCTGGTTCCAACTTACTGCATGGTGAAGTAGACAAATGTCCTTTCTCTGAAGGACAGCTTTATGATTCTAATTTCTGGAACTTCCTGAGTAATTAGGACATACTCATTTATTATGCCAATTTACAATGATTCTGTCTGGAAAACAATACAGATTCTTCAAATTTCTTTCCACCATTTTAGATGAAAATCTTTATCTTCTGGTTCAACACACATTTCCCATGTCTTCTTTCCTAAATCAGTGCAGTAGACAATCTTTTTTTATTAGGCATGGCAGAGAAAATGTTACAGAGCTTTTGAACTTTAGAATAGGAAAAGCAGTCAAAAGTTAGTTGAGTGTCTGCAGGTTTATTTGATGTGAATTTGATTGATGTATGTCTTATGTGAAATTTCTGGGACTTGGAAAAGCTTAATCCAGCACGTTTTTTGTGATCTAGAGTAGTTAAAATATCACTTCTCTGGAAGACAGATGAAATACACATTCAACCAGACTTCAATTTTAAAACCCTACAGCAAAATAAAACAGAAAAATAAAGTTATGCTTTCTAGCCAAGTCATAATGATAGTCACTTTTGATTGTTGTAGGTGTTTTTAAGGAACAGTTCTAATATTAGAAATAGTTCTAATATTAGAAATAATAATAATGTTAAAAGAGTAGAAATAATTAGCAGGGAAATAGTTTTGTGTCAATGAAAACTTTGCTGAGAACAGATATAGTGCAAAGGAATTATTTATTTGTGGACTTTTTTGGGGGGAAAGGCTAAAAACAAATAAATAAGTAAATAAGACAAATTATTAATAGAGTTTTTTGCCAGTGTATTTCTAACTAGGTTATTTATTCGTGTATTTTAAAGAGATATTATTAATTACATAAATTATATATGCGTTACTTATTCAAAGTTATATAGAAACAATAATATGAGATGTATATTAGAATCGATATTCATTACTGTATGATTATCTTCTATAGTGTTGATTTTTTTACTCATAGTATCATGAATCATTTGATTTATACTAGTGCAAAATTTTCTTTTCAAGGAACACTCTAGTGTTTCAATGTATAAATATGTAATAGATGTGTGCCTTATTAACCAAACACACTGAGTTACTTCTAAAGAGGTTTAAGTTATATTACTGGGGTTTTTTAAATTATTTTTATTCATGTTGTAATCAAGAAAAACAAGTCTTATGTGTAACATCAGAGCACGTGAATTTAAATTCTGATCTGAATTAGTAATCCAAGGAAATTGTGTTAACAGTTGGCTTAATTTTGTTCACTATGCAGGAAAACGAAACAATGTACAGATGTAATACATAAATAGAAATTAAGTTATAGCATTCCCTGGCACTCTACTGATTTGTGTCAGCTAAAAAACTAATCTTATATCCCCACAACAAAGGTCTGTGTTTAAGGAAAAAAAAAAAACCAAAGAAAGAAAGAAAAAAAAGACAGAAAAAATATCACTTACATCATCACTTTTAAATTAAAACCATGGCAGCCATTTTTTTTCCTACCTTGGAAAGTCTCTTCTGTATTGGCTGGCTAGATCTCAGAAGCAAGATTCACTTTTGGTGAATAGAGTTATAATGACTATAAGGAGAGGTATTTCAGATACAGCTGTGATACGGAAGTGTCAGGGCATCTCACCCACCCACTCACCGACGCCTGAGACACTCCAGCTCCTCGTACTCAGTGTTCACTTATCCTTTTCTTTACAGAGTAATTTCCACAGGCAGTACTAGTAGTCGTAAAGCATATTGTAATTTTTCTCTGCAATGCAGGACTTGTAGTGATTTTACTATGAGTTGACTTTAACCTGTAAAAGGAAATAGCAAAATTAAATGAATGTAGTTAATAAATAAAAACCTAGTGTTTAACATTCAGCACTGTGTAAGCTAAAATCATACAAGCAATAATGTTAGAATGACATTTCTGAGACAGCTTCCTCTGAGTGGCAGGAACGTTTTCTCCTTAAGCTATGGCAGAGGAGAAACTTATTTTGAAGAGATATACAGCAAGCTCACAATCTTGTTTTCCTGCATTTTGTTAGCATATATAACTAAATTGATGTTTACACTTGAACAGACCCAGCTTTTAGCAGGAGCAGCACTTTGAATTGAGTGCCCTGAGTTCTTCTCTCAACTTTGTTTTAGAAAGGGATGCCACCATTTCCACAGTTAAAGAATGAAAGAGTAAGGAAAAAAAAAAAAAAAAGTGAGGAAGTAAACACTGTTAATTCCAGTCTGAAATATATTTTTGTTATGCTGCTGTTCAGTGTTTTGCTTTGCTTTATCTCATATGCTTGGCTGACCTTTGTGGCAAGTTTTGGCCAGCCAAGACTGGAACTGCACAATAGATCATATTTTGATCAAAAAATGTTTTTCTGGACTCCCCTGGGACAATATATCTGTGTAAGTTCAGTCACATACACTTTCTAGATAAGGATTCAGGCCTAGTTTTAATCCTTTTCAGTTTAGCACCTAACCAGAAGTCTGTATGCCAGTGATAAAGGTGCTTTTTAAAAACTTTTCTAAATCTGACAGCAAAACATAGGAATGTTAGATTGGGATGTGTTTCTAAGGTGTCTTGCAACCTTTATTTTTAACTTCGGTGTGCTGCTTAATGCCTAAAATTGCATGATTATGAACTTGAGTTTTCTGATCCTAAGTCATCATTAGCAAATGATACACCCCAGACACCTTCCAGTCACTGGTACAGGTGCTGATGCTTAAGGTACTTCAATTCCTCAGCTCCATTTTAGATGGAAATCTATAATATCTAAGAAGGCTGTATTTCCGTTAGTACTGAAGTTCTTGCCTCCTGTACTTTTTTTTTTTTTTTTTTATTAAATCGACATGCTTCAAAACTAATACTTCACAGGACATTTTAGTAAATGTTAATAAATTTAAATTATATTAATTTAAAACATATTAATACTTGTTATGATAGTACCTGGATACTATAAAACTTGTATTGCAAAACTCACACGTGTGTATTGCCAGTCTTTTTTTTTTTTTTT
>VWZK01004523.1:0-63077 GCA_013396935.1 Baryphthengus martii
ATATTTCCCCCTCTGAATTTGTCTCAAACGGGACAGCTCCTAACAGTATCTGTGGTTTATTGCCTTAGGAAAGCCCTGAAGAATTTTTCTTTTCCATACTACTTATAGTTCTCAAACTGTCATTCCAAAAATGTTTAACAAGATTATTTTTACAAAGAAACTGGACTTTAAATAAAATTTCTCCTTATGCTGTAATCATTTCTCTGGTCAGATTATTAAACATAACTAACCTCTTTGAAAGAAACATGGAGAAAGTCCCAGAGTATCTCATGATCGGGTATTTATAGTAAGCTATTAATGGACATAGACTCTACTGATATCATTTTCAGTCCTGAAAATATCCCTATCAACTTAATAATCACCTCTTCAAAGTGTGAGGTCTTCCCTCTTTCATAAGGTGAGTAAAAATAATGTATTTTTTTCAATTCATAGGAAAATTACTAGCCTTTTGACAGAAAAGAAATAGTGTAGGTTTAAAATGCTTATATACTCATTGTACTATAGGTATAATCAAATACTGAGTTACTTTTCTGTATATTTTGTTAATATATTTCTCCATTTTGCTACCTGTGCAGTTACAGACCAAGATCTTGCAATCATGCATTAGATGGATCAGGTAACAAATTAAATGATGCAGCTTTGCTATGAATTACTGCTGCTCAAAGTTAAGATATTTCTAGAATCACTCCAAACTTTTTACGTGGCATGTTGATAACTTCTTCATTTTGCTGTGCTCACGAACTTTGCTAATTTATTTATTTGGTTTCAGTTTTACTTATCAATTATATTTTACCTTGCCCTGTTTTGGTTTTGGGTTTGTTTTTGTTTTTCAGGCCATATCTTGAAAGATGGAAGTGGAATTTTTGATGAGGTAAAACAATGAGAGGTTTGAACATCTGTGATTTTAAGCTATAATAGTGTAAAGCTGAATATACAAAGGAACAATGTGACTGCTTATGTGTCTGTGTACATCTACACACATTACACTAACGATGGATTTCTCTCTAATCATGTTTTATGCTTTCTTCTTAAGTTTTAACATTTAGACTTAACAGGTGGTATAAATAGGATTTATTTCTATACTTCATTGTTTATGTTATAGTCCTGAAAGGAGAAACAGACTTTTAATTGAATCGTTCCATTGTGGTTACACCAGTGTGTTATCACGGCCTATATTTGGATAGATATTGTTGCAGTATTTTTTATATATTTCTTAAAAGTATTTGAAAAAAACCAGACATGCTTTGGCAAAGAATGCAATATTGAAAGTTACTCTGTTCTAAATGGCTGTAGATTACGTACATAAGGTGATAAAGTTGGTATTTTTTCAAGCATGGAGTTTGATGTTTCTGTTGGGAGGCTAATGCACACGATAGCACAAATGTACAATGCTTTGCTTAACACAAGATGTGGCCCTAATGATGTCTTTCTTGGAAGAGTTTGAGCAAAAGTTATTATTAAAAAAATTTCATGTCCTTCACTTGCCCTTCACTTCCAGGCCCTTAGTGAACAAACTCAAAAAACATCCTGGGTTTTATTGCACATCGCTCTTCGTACTAAGGAAACATCAGAGCGCAATTGTGATGATATTTAAGTGCGCAAAAGACTGAAGAGGGCATGACTTTTTATCTGAAGACTAAGTTTTACTTATTTTTATTACTTTCTAATAAGTAACGCCAGAACAAGTAGTTGTTCTGTATGTTCAGTCTGTAGGACAGAGATAAACACTAGCACGTGCTATTGGAAGAGAAAAACCTTTATTCTTAAAGGTTTATTACCTTAAATGCTTGGGAGAAGGCTGGAGCTTGAGGTGGAGAAATTTCAATTCATGTATTTTAAACTGTTTCATTTCTCTTTTATACTTAAACAGCAATTGCTATTTCTATTACTCCAGATTTAACTTGAAGATTTAACATCTGCTTCCAGTTAGAAAGCAGTGTTTCCCTGCAAAAAGTGATCCAGGTTGTGCTGATTTGCCATGTGTGATTCTACATACGTGTTTGATGGTGATTCTGATGATGAAATCTCTACCCAACAAGCCATTCAGGAAAGCTTACAAGATAGGCATAAAATTGAAACAAGTGGCAGTGCAACAAAGTTTGAAAGGTAGTAAGCTCTGTTTTGGATATTTTATTGGTGTTGTTATGAACAAGTAGCAACCCATTTTCCTTTGTGACTCTGTATATTGTATTGCTCTGACTTTGTCTCATGGATACGGGAAACCACTGGTAGCTCACATGTTCTGAGTTCTTCCAGAAAAAGTATACTCATTTCCTTGAAAATATGGACTGTACTAAACTTTCAGGTGATATTTTACATCGATATCTAAATAAGTACAAGGCTTTGTGAAGAAGATATATATGTCCTGTAAAAATAGATTGGTATAGTAGCTTTCCCTCATTTTAGTAATTAATTGGTGGCTTTTGTGTGAAAAATCCAATATTTATAGTGGCAGGAGATGACCAACAAAAAAGTGTTTCAATGCGTTAAAATATGACAAAACCTACATAAGTTACAGAACTATAACATCTAGTCTAGATTTGAATATTTAAATTAAGGTATAGTTATATCTTGAGCGTCACATTAATTTTTACTTCTGTCTTTATTTTTGTTCTGTTTATGCAGTTTCCAGTGTATTGCAAGTAAAGAACATGGACAGATAATTACAGCGATTCGGACAGTTAAGTACAAATTCACCACACTAATGCTATACCTCTAGGAATCGCTTGGGTAGTGCATTGTCGAGCAGTGCCTACATTTTAGTTGGGCGGCAACCCTATTTAAGTGCAGTTTGTCTTCATATAGTCTTGGGAGGAGTAAGGCAACTGAAAACAGGACACCCATATGTAACTCCTCTCACAGACTCCAGGACTTCATTTCCTGGACTAGGAGAAAATGCTAGGCCTTTCTTGTCAAGTAAGCAACAGGATGGCGAGGCCTCTAGTCAATTAATACTTCATAAAAACATTTGCCGTTTTGTGATACCCAGATTAAAATCCCTTCTCTACCTGAAGAGTGTTCCAGAAATATTCCTTAACTGCCGAATTTTAGTGTCTTCTAGTATGCAATGCTCTTAGTCCGCTCCTCTGAAACTTCTGCTTTTTGTGGTATAATCAATTTATATACTGAATCACAGAGATAATTAAACAATGAGTGTAAGTAGCACAGTTGTTTGGACACTTGTCTGGCAGTGGGAAGGAAACCTTCAGTCCAGTCCTTGTGTCAGAGTAGCAATAGACATTTAGTGAAGTAGGAATCAGGAAACCAAGTCTCTTCTGGAAAAGCAAACGCTATAGAAGTTCTATACATGAAGTGAAGAATGTGTCTAAACTGTAGTTACACTTGCTGTCTCGCTTTACGAATACATAATTTGTGCACATGTAGGACAATTTTAGCAGCAGAGTTGGAGAGCAATCTGTTCCCTCACTGCACAGCTATAACTAACAGAAGGGCAAACTGCCTTCTCCCAGGAATGATGCGATAAAAAACAAGAGCAGAAACCAGGACTCCGTTTGGCTTACCAGCCAGGAGAGTTTTGCTATTTCCTGATGAGATACAAAACTGAGTACATAATCACTTGTGTTGATAAAGATCCAACAAGATCGTTAGTAAAAGCAAGAATAACAAGATAGATCTCATCCCTGTTAAATCAGCTTCATTTTACTTTTGACAATCTTAATATTTTTTCCTACAGTTTCGCTAGAACACTTGTTCGTACATTAAACTTCCATGTACTGAAATTCTCCTGAGAGGACTGTATTTGAAAGATTTTAATGTTATGAGAAAAACCTTACTTAAAATAATGTTATACTTAATGTATAATTTAAAATACTTTGTGAGACAGTATCAGTCACTGATTCTTACATGCACGTAAACAATTCTCTGAGAAAAAGTTACTTTGGCAAAACAGGTTGTTTAGATACGCTGATGGGGAAAAATTACACTCAATATATTAGCTGCCTGAGGTTTGTTTTGTGATAGGTAACGGGATATGTGTCTGTCTTAAAATATCACAGGCCAAGAAGAGGCCTTGATGAAGTTGTTGAGGCACAGTTCTGCTTTTGCAGAAGCGGATCAGCAAGGCTGGCTTCCTCTGCATGAAGCTGCAGCACAGCTAAATAAGAACATCCTTGAAATAACTTTGAAAGGTATGGAGTCCTTTGGGGTTTCCACCAAAAAGTGTGACAGAGTTGGGTTTGATGAATCATGCAGTTTCACATATGTTCTGGTTATCTGTCTTTCAGCCTCCTGTGCCGTTATGTGGGAACAGACCACTCTAAAAGGGGAAACACCTCTCTTGGTGGCAGTAAGAAACTGCTTTGTAGACAATGTCCGCGTTCTCCTGCTCAGTGGCTGCAATCCCAATGTTGTGAATGAAGAGGGAGATTCTCCTTTAGTTATAGGTGAGTACCTTATTTAGAGGCAGAGAGGTGGAGTACTAGGCTGAGATTATAGTTACACATTATAGGTTTCAAGTGGACATATTTGACTTCAAATCAACATCTAAATATCTATAAGGAGCAAAAAATATTAATCTTAGTATTGAATGTGTCTGTCTCTATCAGACAATATCAAGGCTTTAAATGAACTAACATCTAAGTTAGAGACTGTCACCACAAAGTTCTTAGCATTATTTATTACTTAAAGTATAATCCTTATCGTCTACTGAAGTATGGGAAACATAGAACGAGTTGAAGCTAAAAATCTTTACCTAATGTCCGATCGATCCAATTCAGGGAGCTGCAAATGCCTGCTATTTTCCATCCCTCAGCTGCAGAGTTTGAAGTTCAGGTTGAACATGCGTCTTTTTCCTCAAAGAATCAAATAGCTTTCTCCATGAAGTGCATCGAGTCTTCCTCTTTTTTTTTCTTGCTATCATTTATGCAATGGTGCCAGATAATAAAGTCCTCCTCCTTCATTAGTCTCCTTCATGTCTGCAGGCATAAAACATTCATATTCTCTGCTTACATGGTATCTCTTTTGATGCATCAGCCTCTCTTTCTCCAGAAACTGTGGTTATTTGGTTTGATGTTTAAAAATTAACAGCAAACCAGAGTGATTTATCTGCATATTGTAGATAATAAACTGGTATTTGTCCCTATTCAGATGTTGTTGGAATCTGTTGAAGTATGATAAGTGAGGAATCTAGGCAGGCTTTGATTCTCAATTCGCTTCCCTTTCAATTTTTTTAGTTCAAGAAGGTGGTCCCATAGCTAGTGTCACTCTTAGAGTGAATGCCATTTCAGCTGATCATGCACAAGATCTGTAATTCTTGATTTATAAAGAACCATATTTTGCCAAGATGTTTTTCCAAAATATTCTATGTTAATTCCATTTGCTTCCCTCAATTTGGACAATGATGCTGTTATTCCTTTCTGTGATTATTTTATTCTTAGTGAATCCTAGCCAAAACCAACCAAACAAAACCAAAACAACAAAAGCATATTCTCATTATCTGAGTTCTGAAATAAGTTTCTTGGATGAGCACGTAAATTTTTCTGTACTGGAAGGGTGTTTTTTTTCAAAACTATTGTTAAAGGAAGAGGAAAAAGCCTACCAACCATCTGTAGGACCCTCAGTCCATCCTTGTGAAGTGACTAAAGCTTGTGATCAGGGTCACCTGCTTAGAAATAATGGAGAGAATTCCTAGACACTTTTTAAGTTTGCTCTATTAAAATTCACCATCCCCTGAGGAGGGCATGTATGGGATCTATGTAAAGCAGCCCTGCAGGTTACAGCCCTCGGTGAAGGGCACTCACTGATCTACGCTGGGCAGCCTGGAAGATCAAAGAGAGGAGGAGGGAAAGGTGATGCCTTTTCTTTCCATCCACTGGAGCCAATGCAAATTAAACTTTTAAGATCCTTACTGACTTAACAGATCAGGCTTATTAAGCTAAGGCGGCGTATGACACTGGCATTTTAAACTATGTTTTATACTACGGTAACTGTTTAGGAAGATTAAATAGAGCTCTTTGAGCAGGCCAGCTGCTGACACCACCAAGTCCCTGGATATGATCCCCATCTAGTGGCAAGGAAAGTTGCATTACCAAACACAGCAAGAGATTACAGAGAGAAAAAGAGATTACTGTAAAATTGCTCGTAGTAATTTTAGTTAATGTATAATGTTATCCTGGAATCAAAGAACAGACTTATTGAAAAGTTAAACCTTTCAGTGTAGTGTGACATTCCCCAGTGTATAAACAGCTCTGCCAGGCACAACTTGAGTTTTCCTGGGCTGCCGCATAGCAGAAGCCATAGCGCATAGAATAGTGTTGAGGAACATTCTGGCTGATACTTCACTTATTGTCTTACAGCAATTAAACACGATTCATACGAGATTGTCTCTTTGTTGATAAGTTCTGGTGCAAAAGTGAATTTGCAGTGTGTCCACAAGAGAACTGCTTTACATGAGGCAGCCAGAATAGGCCGGAAGGATATGGTCAAGCTTCTCCTTCATTCTGGAGCAGATCCTGACCCTCGCAGTGGATATGGACTCACACCTCTAGCACTGGCTGCACAGGATGGACATACAGAAATTATGGAGCTCTTATTGCAAAAAGGTGAGACTTTATTGTATAGGATGTTGTAGGAAGGAAGACTTGGGAGGGGGTTCTATCTTGCCAGTTTTACAAGTATCTAATGGGATGATGTAAACAAGATGGAGCCAGATTCTTCTCAGTGGAGCCCAGTAACAGGACAAGAGGCGATGGGCACCAGTTGAAACCTAGCAAAATCTGAACATGGGAACTCTGAGGGCAGTTGAACATTGGAACAGGTCACTCAGAGAAACTATGGAGTCTCCGCCCTTGGAGATACTAATAACCTGACTGGATGTTGTCCTGGGCAGCCTGCTGTATAGCTGATCCTTCTTGAGCACAGGGTTGAACTAGGTGATCTCCAGAGGTCCTTCTTAACCTCAGCTATTCTGTGGTTCTCTTTTAAAACTCAGTAGATTGATTTAGTAACATGTAGATTCAGTGACAATGTTCTTCAAGTGAATAGAAACTGTAAGACACGTTTGTTAGTACTGAAATGTTTAAATCCCAAATGGGACAAAGTGAATCCTTTTTCCAACAGAGAAAGTTATTCCTAAATGCAGAGGCAAAAAATTGTTCTTAGCTCAGTAACCCGTGAAGCTTTGCAGTACTGTAGTGAAAGGAAATGAACTGTTACCATGGTAATGAGTATACAGCTTGTAGCCTTAACAGATCCAAACAGATCCAAAATATATTTTTAAGGATTGCTTGCTTGTAGCAAACTGTAGTGGTAATCAGTGAGTGCTTTGCCAAACTGCAAGTAAATCTGACACCTTGCAGGAGATAGTTTGTTTGCGTTTTTGGATGGCATCTTAATTTATTTGAAGAATTTGACTCTCAAATCATATGAGTTAAGATCCATCTAAGGAATTACTAATATCTAAATTTAATGTTATAAGGTATATATGCACGTGTGTGTGTGTGTGTGTGTATACACACAGCTGCATTCCCTCTAAAGTAGTTAGTCCATTTACACACATTATTATAAGTCTTCTGAAAGTTCTGTGATTGGATTAAAACTGGTGATTTTACTTCTGCTGCTGTTTTTGAAGGTGTATCATAACTTCCCTTACTAAAGAAAATTAAATACTATCTGCAGCAAGAGAATTGTTGTGATATACTTAAGTAAAAGCTTGATAAAGACTAAATTTTCATAGCATTCAAATGATACATTAGTATTTTAGTGAGTAGTTGTGTTTGTTTTTAAATGCATTGCTGTTGTCTCATGTGGACAGGTTGCCTTAGGGAAGGCCTGACAAGACATTTATGGTGGGAAATTTTATGTGATAGCTCCACAGCACTGGAACTGGATTGTATGACTGTTGATGCTGGGTTCTCTCATATTTACAGTTATATCTGTCTGCTCTTCGTAAAGTAGAAGAATTGAAATGCATTGTATGTACCAAAAAAGAATTGTTTGTATGAATAAGAACCAAAGCCCTTGCTTACCCCGTTCTAGCAGCAAGTTGTATTGTGTAATTGTGTTCAAAGCAATTTGGACCATCTTGTTCCCAGCATTACGTAAACACATCTGAAATCAAGGATCCGACAGGAAAGTTTAAGCTCATAGTGGTTTTATTTGATGAAGAAGAGAATGTAAAATACTATGTCACTAGAGGTTGGAGATATTAATTAGTGCTGGGTATTTACAGTGGCTACTGTGAAAATCCTTGATATTCCTTTCCAGGTGCTGATGTTCTTTCACAGGCAATGGATTGCGCTTCTGTACTATTTGAAGCAGCAGGAGGAGGAAATCCAGACTCTCTGAGTCTTTTACTGGAGTATGGGGCTGATGCCAATATACCAAAGCACTCAGGTCATTTGCCAATCCACAGAGCTGCGTATAGAGGACACTTCCTGTGAGTTAACATACTTAATAATCAAGTAACAGTGACACCAGAAATACTAATTTTGCGAGTTCTGCCTTATTCACAGCAGGCATCAAATCGGAAGTTTTGTAGAAGGAATTCTTTTTGACCATGTAAATATTGATTGTCTATGTCTTAATGCAAGAGACCATCAGGATAAAATGTTCATCATTTTAGGATGAACATACTAATTTCTATCGTATTTCCCACTTGTCACAAATAGTAACACTGTCTGCTCTGATATTGAGGTTCTGGGGACATCCTTACTTTCTTTGGATGTGCCTCATCTCCACCTCATCACAGGAAGGAAATGCACTAAATAAAGAAAGAAACTTAGGGCATAAGGGCTATCCTTGTTTTAAAGACAGTAAAGTTACTGGAAGATATTTGTGCTAAAATCACAATAAGCGAGAAACAAGTCTTCAGTACTGGGAATGTTGCATTGTGATTAAGAATTTGAGGATTCTTAATCCCTATGATGATAACGTATACATATTAATTACATTGTATTTCAACTTAAGTGTACCTACCAAATTATGTATTATGTTATAATATATTGTATTCTATTAATTCCCTAATTGCTATAGGGTAAGCAATAACACTGTGCTCTCAACATGCAGGAAAAGCTTCTGTTGAGAAGGAATCATTATTCATCTAGTAAGGAATGGGGTTGTTCAAGAGTAATAGTATAACAGACTAGTATTTTGTATGTAGTAGGTGTAGAGTCAGTATCCATTGCTACCCAACGATTGAACTGTTAGCAGTTCAAGTCAGTGCAGAGACATAGTGAGCCAGGTACTGGTTTGGTAGATTAAGACAATCATATAGAGTCATGATGAATTCTGAAGCCCAGCAACACAGAGAAATTCAAAGACTGACCTATGTGAACCAGTATGTTGAAGATTCTGAGATTTTATTATATTTTTTTTTAATTTTTCAGAGCCCTAAAAAAATTAGTTCCAGTTACCAATTTTGATGCGATTAAAGAAAGTGGGATAAGTCCAATTCACTCAGCAGCAGCAGGAGCACATCCTGAGTGCCTTGAGTTTCTCCTCAAATCTGGGTTTGATGCTAATTTTATGCTGGATCAAAGAGTTCGCAAAGGCTACGATGACCATCGGAAATCAGCCTTGTATTTCGCTGTTTCCAACGGGGATATCTGTTCAACAGAATTGCTGTTGAATGCCGGAGCCCTGACAAACCAAGATCCCATCAACTGTCTCCAAATAGCCTTGAGAATGGGCAACTATGAGTTAATGAAGTTACTGCTCCGACATGGGGCTAATGTCAATTACTTCTGCAGAGTGAACACAACACATTTCCCATCAGCTCTCCAGTATGCACTGAAAGATGAAGTCATGCTGAGAATGCTGATGAACTATGGGTATGATGTGCACCGCTGCTTTGATTGCCCTCAGGGAAACAGTTCTCATTCACAGTATGTGACTGACGGGTGGACTTCTACTGTTATCAAAGATACAATGGTAAGTGTATCAGATGGCTTCATATGTTGTTTTACTGCCGGTATCCTGCCCAAAACACAACGAAAATCTACTTAATGCGTTGTCAGAAAAGGAATTTTGGAACTCTAAACAGCTTACACATGAAGATAGAAATAGACAAGACTTAAAAATTAAATAGATGGTGGGTTGGTTCATGACAGCAAAACAGTATTTTTTAATTGTGAAAATATAGCTCGTGATATGGTAATTATCAGTACAGCATTGGCTCTCCAGAGCAGTATTGCCCATGCTGTGAAAGCAGGGACTTGCAGGCTGGCTGGCTGGATTGTCTTGTATCCCAACACTAATACTGGAAGGCTGTTGGAAGGACCCCCTGGAGCTGGCATGATAAGCACTGAGCAGAAATTAATAATCCTGGACCAATTCAAAAAGGTTGCTAGAAACACCCATCAGGATCATTGCTTTGCAGTTTGTAACGTCCACTTGAACCTAATGAACCCTTCCTTAACCTAAAGATAAGGGGATATGGTGTGCAGTGGGCTGGTGGGCCCCTTGCTCAGCACAGAGGAACACAAGTTTAAATCCCAATTAAGGAGTGGTAGCACTTCTTTTTTAGCACTTAGTTACCAAATATACAGCTGCTTAAGTTCATTTTTGGATCTGGTACAAAATCTCGGAGATTTTCATGTTCTCCTAGCAAGGCTTAATGCAAACTGTGACAACTTCTGAAGCTCCCCTGAGTGACAGAGCACTCATTGTTCCTGGCCTCCTGCTCAAGTTATTTAATTGCTCTCGTCCTGCAGCAGTGGAAATCATTTACTGGAGTGCTGAATGTTATCCTATTAAACATTTTGTTTCTATCAGTTCTGTGAAGTGATAACCTTGTCATGGTTGAAGCATCTGTCTGGGAAAGTAGTGCGAGTTATGTTAGATTACGTCGATCACGTTCGTATCTGCGGGAAGCTTGAAGCAGTTCTCAAAGAACAGGAACTCTGGCCAGACATCAATTTGATTTTAAGTAAGTGTCCGATGTTTACATCGGAAATGACAAACAAGCTGTTTTGGGACTGGGCCTTTTATGTTGGTAGTTCTCATTGTCTGTACCTTAGACTGGTGTTTTTCTTGACCTTTGTATGGCAAAAAGTTTTTCTGATAGTAAGAGACTTTTTAAAACTCAGTCTGTAGGATTTAAACTAAGTTTCTCTTGGAAGTCTGAACAACAGTAACTGCACAATTTATGTAGAGTGCTTGGGAACTTTAATTACAACGCAGACAACACAATCCTTTTCAAGGTGAGAAAAGCTTTTCCCCTGCTTCCAGCTGACGGAACAAATCTAATAAATCACTATTTTTGAGTGATTTAATTCTAGTCTAAATTAATTTTTTTTTCTTCTACATAGAAGTCACAAGTAGTGACTCAAAATTCTCATTTAGTAGTTTCTTCAGATTGACAGAAAACTGGCACCAGTTGTTTGAAGTACATTCCCCAAACTTTACTACTTAAACTTGCATTAACCTACATTTAGCCAACCTGACAAAGTCTACTGATTTAGCTGCCAGTGATTCTAAGTGTAACAGAGATGTATGGGCTGAGATAAAAAGGCTAGATTCTGACATGTCCGGTTGTCCAGAGACAGCCACATTAATTTTATCTGTCTATTCACAGAATGAGTATCCAGCAAAACTGGGAACAAAGCTTATGAAAGGTAGCAGAATATTGACGAAATAAATTAAACAAATAACTTAGTAATGTCAATCTCACCTTCTCATTTCTAGGAAATCCTCGGTCTCTGAAGCATCTTTGCCGTCTGAAAATACGGGAATGCATGGGCCGCTTGCGTCTCCGTTGTCCTGTCTTCATGACCTTTCTTCCCCTGCCTAACTGCTTGAAAGACTACGTACTGTACAAGGAGTATGATCTTTATGGACAGAAAAACTTCACAGGAACCTACAACCTCAACTGTACGTAATTACTAGTGCTGTATCTTGAAGGGAATGTTGACGTGGATAAGACTGTCTTGTTTCTTTTAAGATTTTATCTCCTATGTGTATTTAAGGAATATCAGCATTTCCCCCTCACCTCTTGAAGGAAATGGGGACAACCTCAACATGTAAGTATCAGTGATCCCATTCTATGTACCTACTGGAATAGTTTGTATCTGGAAGTTATGGCAATAATATTTTAAATGCTTAGTGTGAAAAGGAATGTAAAATGAAGGGGGGCTGCAAACCTTGTGTTATTCTAAGTTAGAGCCTGTCCTAACAGGTAACATTACCCTCACTGCAGGGTTAAACTCAGGGTTTAGTTAAAGGTCAGAGATTTAACTGAAACACGAAAGTGTCGTAGTGCTTTTTTCTCTTGTACTTCCCTTTCTTTTGTCAAGTCGTTTTTATTTGTGAAGTCTTACAGTGAAGTTCTGAAGAGCAGTTTAAGTAGGTATTTTTTTCACCCAATTAAGCAATCCCACATTATAAGGAGTGAAATGAGATTAAGAGCTGTAGAAACCTCAGCTTATCACAGCAGCTAGTGTGAAATGCCAATCTTTCAACAAGGCAGAACTGTTTCTGAAAGACATGTTAGTTCTGCATCTCATTCTCAGGTATTGCTATGTCTGATCCATTATGTATTTTGATTGCACTCTCGAACACAGTTTTCCGTTTACAGTGCTGTCCAAAGCCATGCTTGCAATTTTTGGAGTTTCTCTTCTGATAGCTGGAGCCTAAGATTTTGGAGCATTATCTGTGAGCTGTCCGAGCTGTCCTAGGAAGACTTGCATACTCCACACAGCCCCACAGCACGCCTATTCTTTCTAACAACACTGCAGATATCAGTCCATATTTTAGGAAACAAGAAAAAAGTTCATCAACACTCTTGCCGTTAGTAGTATTTATTCCCTCATTATCAAGTAATCAGATTTTTTTTTTTCTAGTTATACATGCATCTTTATCACCGAAGTTACATAATTCAAAAGTCTGCTTTTCCCCAGAAAAATCTACAAATCTTATAAAATACAAATTTAACCATTATGTATGTAGTTATGACCCCATTACTTTTTACATGGTGTTTATAATGTAATAAACTAATGAAGTCCGTGAAGATACGTATCAGTACCCATGTTAATGGTTGTGCTGGTATAGCCTCTGGACACGTGAATTCTGACCACTGTCACAACCACAGCTCTGCAGAGCACTACATGTTGTCAGAAGACTACAACAACATAAGCACTAAACAACCAGCTCCCGTGGTAAGGATTTTCTTCTTCTAGTGTTCAGTCTTTGATTGCTGCAGAAGTAAGTTCTCAGCATTCCCAAGTACAGTAACTTCCTCTGAGGTTATCTGGCTAATATGGTTAAGAGACTTGAGATACACTTTGACAGCAGCGGGATAGAACGACATGTGAAAACCTTGCTTGATGGAAGGGAACACAACCTGTCACCAGTAACGGTACTTCCTGGAAGTCAGTATTATGAAAATTGCAGAAGGTTTTTGCCTCAGTACAAATTCCACCCAGAAAGTTACTATAATTAAGCTTTTATTTAATCTAAAAAATGTTGACTGAAGCCCTGACATCATGCGTTCACTGTCCATGTTTCCAAGATTAAGACACAACAATCAAAGTTGATATAAGTATGTCATTGGAGGTTTTTAATACAGGTACTCGGGGAAAATGTGCAAGTCAGGCTCAAACATTGCAAAAATCACTTACACGTCACTAGAACAGGACTAATCCAGAACATCATTGTGAATTTGACCACTCCACTCTATTATAAAAATGACCTGAAAGATTGTACAAAATCCTTGGCTTGCAATATAAACTCGATTAGGAATACAAGTGCATTCACAATGACACACTTAACTCGTTCTTGTCAAGACAACTTAGATACCACTGTGGCAGGAGGGAAAAAAAAAAAATCAACTTTACTGTTTGGTTAAAAAGAAAGCCTTGGAAACTAATTACTTGCAAGAAAATTTGTAAAACAGAGCAACAAAGAATATAAAATACCAGATCTTGCTGTTCGACTAGACAACATCTCTACTAAATTCACTAAGCAGAGGCAAGTTTTCTTTCTCTATGTGAATTATTTCTAAAATAACAAGAGATGATATTGTAACATAGTTTTCTCCATTGGCTTCTAAATTCTGTGCAACTAATGAATCAGAATTTACCTTAAACATACACACAGTCAAATTTTGCTTCTTGATATAAATGTGCATAAATTATATTTTGATAAATAGCTTCAGCTGGTTCAGGATGTTCAGCTCCAGGTTTACATCCATATAGAAATGCAGTCTGACAGCACTGTAGAGGGGCAGTGGTCCTTAACGATTAAATGTTACTTTACCATTAGATAGTAAATTGTCTTGATACAATTTCAAACCTAAATAGATGAAGGAAGTAATAGACTATCAAATTCAAATTAGTTTACGCTACCTGCTTATAACCGGTTATATATGGCTAAGTTGTATATGACTCTTAAGCTGTCCTCTGATTAAACTTGGGGAAATCTGTTAGTAGCCACAGAGGAGTGACAGGTATTGTCTATAGTGCAATAAAATGCATACTCAGGAGCACGCTTTGTCTTTGCGTATGTTGATAGTCATGCCATTGCACACATGAAAGAACGTATGTAGCTTGAAACGGCTGACAGCAAGACTTGCTTGGTCTGCAGCGTGTAAATCTACGCAGTGTAACAAACCTAATATCCCCTTACTTAAGGGAAAAAAAATGTTGCAGTAACTACGAGGCTGCAATTAGCAACATAAACTAGCACTAACCAGCACTCCTGATTCAGTACCTATGTGCAGTCACTTTAAAGAATACTTAAAGAATATTTTCAGGAGTGTCTGAGATAATAGTAGATGCTCATGAAGCAAACTACAGCTTCGGCTGGAAGTGCTTGAAGGACCAGTCTGTAAGTAAAAGGTAACAGGAAATATTAACCAGGAGAAATAAATTACAGGAGCGGAAACCGACCAGTAATTTACTTACAATAATAAAATGCTCAGGTGGTGAAATCATACCCCAGTAGTTCCCAGGAGAACTTGAGGCATTTATGTTAAAAGTTATACTCTCAAGAAAAATACTAGGTACTCTTTTTTTAATTAACAAATTAACAAAAAAATGTTTTCCAACAAAGTAGTTCTATGGGATTCCATAGGAAAAATGGTATCAAATAGTTTTTTTTATTCTGGGGAGGAGGGCAGAGATAAAACCTCAGCAGCAATTTTTTGCCTTGAGGTAATTCTAATTAGAGAGCCCTGTGCTCCTCCCCTTAGGCAAAACTCTGTAATTCTCACCCCGCTGAAACTCATCGCACCATTCCATTCAACTTCCTCATCTCTTCTGACCTGCCATCTACTCTTGCAGCTTTCACCACTCTCCCAGACGCTTTTATATGTTTTTTGCTCATTTTACACCAATGAACCTCCTAAATAAGCAAAAGAACCCCACCTCATGTCATTCATGCATATCAATCTCTTTTCTCCTTCTCCTTTTTTTATTGGTTAAGATGCGAATCATCCAGCACAAATGAAATGCCCTTCACTCCTACCTGGTTTAGAAAACTATAATGGGGCACAGATGGAAAGCCTGAAAAACAGATGGAATAATTCCCATCATATATTGCTAAATCTGAAAAATCTCATGACAGTAAATTCATGTGCCAACTTTATTCTCCCACTTTCTTCCTCATCTCTGCAGATTTATGTCTAATACAGTAACCGTAGGTTTCCAGGAAAAACAAATTAATTAAATTTTCTGACTTTTTTTTCATAAGGCTAATGCAAAACAGGCTACACATCAGAATTGCTTTCTAATGAAATTGCTAATCTAATAATGGTCTTCCATATGGAGCTGGGGCTACTGCTGCCATATTAACAGAAAACAGAAGTATTGGTAAGTAAAAGCAAACAAAAAAAAAACCAATCAATTGGAACAATTTGCAAAGACAAACTTGCTGCTACAAAACTATCTGTAAGCCTAGACTTAGGCACAAGAAGAGAAAAAATTGATTTGCTGCCTCTGCACAATTTTGTTGGTGGGAATAAAAACAGTCTCTTGAGGATAAGAGGATAAGAGCTGAGAATAGAAGACTATCCATAAAATAAAAATGCTGCTCTTGTTTAGAACAAAGCCTCAGATTCGTGTGGTCCATGTGACGGTGTGCTAGGCAAATTTGTCCTTGGGGCGATGGCACTTGGCCTGACTGGGAAACACCACAAGCAGCGTGACTGGCTATTCTGGGGATGAAAAATGTACTGGAACAGGAGCTGCTAACTAACTCGGGAAGAGAACACAGAGGCGCTCTGCTGCTCAGCCTCCTCCTCCACCTCCTCTTGACCCCTTCTGAGCTGTTCCAGCCCTTCCACGGCCGTGGTGCTGGTGATACCGTCTCCTCACGCTGCTGTAGCAGCCTCGTGCAGCAGACTGTTAGTCCTGCCCAGAGAGCGCTCTGCTTCCTCCTCTGGGCCAGGAGCCAGATGCAGTGAGCTTCTGCATCTCCAGCATCGAGGGCAGGAGGAGAGCTAAAGGTCCTGATTCCTCTGTGCACCTACAGCCATCTAGCAGGGACGTCCTGAGGTTCTCCACTTGCTCAGTACTGATAAAGTAACTCCAGCTCTGAAGGGCTGGGCCAGCACCAGCTGCTGGGAGATATCCTGGAAATTGCTTCCATACCTGAACACCAGAAGTGCCCTGCAATGAACTGTAACACGCTCATAACTGCTATAATATAACTTGGAGTATAAGTATATTCTTTTTCTCTATTTCCTGTTATTTTCATGCCACTATTAGAGAGATATCTTCTGTTCTGCTGGATTTCAGTATTTATAGTAATTAGTGCAAAAATAAATAATTCTCTTCAAACAAGTTTTCTCTTCTGGCTCGAAAGGTGAATGCATATTTAGTACTATACAAAATAAATATTACACAGGGTATGGAACATGGAGTTCAAATTACAAGCTGTAAACAGATGCTGCTTTGAAAAACACTTTACAGAGTTGCCTCTGGGCTGTGGGATTGGCACAGTACCTTGCTTCATTCAGAGCTAGTAACTTCTGTTTGCAAAATCAATTTCCATAACAAAGCCTTAAAGAGCCTCAACTCAGTTGCCAGCCGTACGCTACATTTACTGAAAGGCTTTTACATCTTCAGAAGATTTTTCAAGCGATGGAATTCAAGATGTTCCTGCAACTCTAAGCATGTTTTATAAAAAGTTACCTCAAAGGTTTACAGCTTTTTATTATGTGTACTGGGGGGGGAACCCAAGAATATGGCACTTGTGCTACAAGAATATATACATTACTCTTACCATTTGATAAGGAATGCCTTATACATTCCTCACTCAGCAAAGTGCAGCTGCATGTCAGCAGCTCTTACCTAGGTCTGACAGGGTTTGTTTTTTTCTGCTGTTGAAAGAAGTCTTTCAGCTTTATATTCACAAAAAAAAAGACACTGTCATACAGTGCAACATAAAATGAAAAATAAGATCTATCTGTCTAGAACTATTGCACATCTCACTGATGCTAATAGGGATTTTTTTCTTTTTAATCTAGGAACAGTTATGTCCAACATTTGGTAAAGCTTAGCACTGTCTTACTCAGACATCCACTTTAATTTCCAGCAAGGTGTTCTCTGTACTGCAGTGTAAAGAACAAATTTCAGTGTGCTGCTAAAGTCAATGGGAATTTTAAGTTTTGGTTCAAGAGCAGTCAATTGAACAGAGAGAGAAGTTGGGGGGACCCCCCCCGGCAGTTTTTTCCATACTGTAGAGAAGCCTTGAGAAAACATAATTTTATAATAAAAGTGGTAGCATCACCATGCTTCATCTGGCATAGAGAAGAGAAATCATACTCATGTGAAAATGGAAATCACATAATTGCGAAAGAAAAATCAAGGCATAACAAGGTCTACATATTAAGTCTTTTGTATAATACAACAGACCCTCCACCTACATTTCACTTCTTGTAGAACTTGTGCCATTTCACCAGATAGATCCATGATTCCAATATTAATAAAGCAGGCAACCTTAGGCTTCAGATTCTCTCTTCTTCTTTCCATCTTCTCCTAAATCACTGTCTTCTGACTGGCTGCTGCTAAGGACTACAAATTGTCCTTCTCCACTGCTCTGGTTCGATCTGCTGGAAGCAGCTATCAACCGGCTTTGCTCCTCTAAGTCCTAATTTGGGAAGGTGGGGTTGAGAAATCAGAAAAGAACATTAACTTTAAAGCCGTCTACAGTTGAAACAGGATACTATTACTATGATTTCTAAAAATATCTTTTAATACTATCAAGGGGCAGCTTTCCACACTGAAGGAATTAAAAGACTGAATAGGAAACCAAAACTTTGACATTTCAGGAGCTGGTCATAAGACTCACTCAGACATTAACACACCGGTACCTGTAACCCACAAAACACAGCAGGTCAGAACAGGTTTCTTTGTCTACAGACCAATCCCTGCAGCCCCATCCTCACTGTGTAACTGAACACTCAGCAGCAAATGAAATTCGTTTTGGGCCAGTGATAGGTGGTCCTTCAAGTACTGCTCTTCAGTATTCTTATAAAGACGTTTTGTGGTTGATCTCCTCAGAAGAGCTCTTTTTAAAAATTACTATGCAAAATTACACAAAATCTGCACAGGAAATAATTCTAATGACTGACTTAACTCCATAACATTCTATGAGCTTGTACCAAAGAATATAATAGTGGAGCTTCAAGTACAAAACAGCAAAAGAAATTAAGTAGAAAAATAAATAAGAAATAATGACATGTACCTTTTCAATTTGTTTCTGTTTATTGAGTTCTTTCTGTTGTTTTTCTTTGACTCTATCTATTTCTTTCTGCTTTTCTGATGCTTTTCGATCCTAAAGGGAAAAAAATGTAAATAAAGGTAAGTAATGACAGCCTGAGATGCTTGAAATACGACCACTTTATATGAGTTTGCTGAAAACTGTGATAGGACTATTTTGATCATTCTGGTATGTTTGTTAAAAGTAGCAAGCTGAATCTTGTCTTGAATAGTGTTCCACAGTAGACATTGGTCAGTCTTTTTTATGTTGCCTTTAAATTCTAGAAAACAAATCCCTTAAAATACACTACAACAGTATTACTGCACCTTGCAGAATATATTCTGTTACACAAATTAAATATACCCTCTCCCTTTCAATTACAAGTATCCCTTGCCCCAAAAAGTTTCTTACCAGTTCCGCATGAAAAGCTATTTGTTTTGCCAGTCCAACAGAGTCACAAATCTAAACACAAAACAGATTGGAAATAATCAAAACCGCCTCTAAAATTAAGCCAGATTCCTAAATTAGCTATAGTAGTATACTAAAGCAGTTGTAGTTATTAGACCGTTAGGTTTAACTGTTTCCGTCCGTAAACAAAATACACTCCCACAGAAATCCCTTAGCTTGAATGGATCTAATGTCTTGGAATCCACGTCAGGCTCAAAACTGATACAAGTATAACCATCACCAATACCTTTTCCCCTTCATTATTTGATTCAAATATATAGCAGATGGAAGTTTGGCGGCTCTCGGCTCTCCCTCCTGAAGTTCTAAGCACAAATCCAAAAAGGCGCTTATTCTCCTGGTGCGTAGCGTACAAGACTACATTGGGCAAAGGAAACTGCCAAAAGGATCAAATATAGAGACATTAAAACTGGTTCCAAATACTTTCTATATGAGGTTTCGATATACTGGCACAGAAATTACTGCACAACTCCACCAGAAGTTGCAACCTGACAGACATGTAATTACAGAACAGTAGATTAGAAGGCAAGGATTAAATTATTCACAAGACAAGAAAACTTCTAAAAACATGCTCCTTTTCTTTTTAAAGAAAATAAGAGAGACATCATTCATACAAGTTACAACTGTGACTAAGACTTCACTATCTGGTGCCAGGTAATGGCACTACTTCTAAAAAACATTTATTGCAATTAGGTCAACTCTTCTGAATTATATAAGCAAGCAAGCAAAAAAAAGTTTTTAAATTCTGAAAGCCGCAGCTACAGCTGTTATAAGCTGATAGGATGCATCTTTTTCCAAACCTTAAACACACATGTTTAGAATACTGGACGTGCACTCAGTTGATCAAAGAAATTAAGTGACAGACCATAAACTGTGCACAAAGAAAAAGAGGAGGAAGGAGAAACAGTTTTGAAAAAGGAAGACTGCCATTACTGAAGAGTTAAGCTGGACTTATTTGATATTCTAAGAAGAATTCCACTTTCAAGTACATTTTTTATAAATAGTATGAACCTCTCCTCCTCCCCAAACCAGAAACCATACAACACTCTCAATGCAACTACACATTAAAAAAAAAAAAAAAAAAAAATCCAAACGAAAGAAAAAGAGCAAGCAAACCCTTCTGGACTTTGGAACTAATCTGACTCCAACCTTAATGTTAAGTGTATTTATCTTAAAATGTAAAGCTACTTACTCGTAATCTTGTAACTTGTGTCTGTGGATCAATTAACCTAAAAATTTGTTTTTAAAAACAAACCAGAAAGTAAATTTTACCAAAGTGAAAGATGCTAATTCTGTAAATAAACATCAGCATTAGTCAGATAGCAAACTTACTTTAAACAGTCACAAGTGACTAATAAATGTGATTCTGTCATCCTGAAAACGTTATGGATGGCACGAGCTGCTAGTATTTGACGCATTGTTTCATAAACAACATCTGGACTTTCATCAGACTTCACCTCCATAGAGCCAAGAAATCTTACGATAAATAACTGATGAAGAATTGAATCTAAGACAAAGAGAAGTATTGAAAAATGTCAACTTCCTTTTGGGTTTTCCATTCAAAACCAAGATGGACTGCAGTCGGGAAAACTCCAAACTTCTAATAATTTGGAAACAAATTGCTCATACTTACGAATTAGAGGTACAATTACAAAACAGCAAATCCCACATCGTTTTATTCGGTTTAATGAATACAAAAGAGTGATGAATTATTTTTAAAACAGACTTTCAGCCTGATTTATCTCAACTTGTCTAAGGTATTGCTAATGTATCTAGGCATTCCAAAACCAGTGTTAAGTTAGAAGAGAGAAGCTATAGATTAAAATAGAAAAATAATTTTCAAATTATTTTTTATTTTGCATTGAAATAAAATTTGGTTTACCTTCTGTTTCAGACTTTGAGCCTCCAGATTCACCGAAAGGATTTGTGCGTCTATTAAAAATGAAAACATTAAAGCAGGCGTCAGATTACAAGAACCACTAATGAATACTGCAGTAGTCTCATGCTGCATCAAATAAGAACATGTAACGATTTCAGAGACTTGTAATCCAGAGAATAGTATATGATAAATCATGAGGACAAGCAATCCAACCAGGAGTTCGACATAAATTTCAATAGTCAAAGGCTCAAATAATAGAAAAAATACCAGATATTATTGTCCTATTGCTTCTATAGAGGGTTTTGCTCACATGGTATTTTTTCTTATTTGAATTAACCCAAGACAAAACCTTGTTAATCTTTGAAAAGGCATTTTAGGGGGTGAAATTTGACAGAACAGCTTCAGGAAGTACAACCAAAAGCTAGTCCTTTCAGTATTCTGTAGGAGCACCACGCTTCTCATGACTGTCTCTGATTATTGAATTACTGAAGAGAAGTCACTGGTTTTGTTTCAAATGCAGTTTTCTGAAAACATCACAGGGGTTTTACTCCTAGAGGGTCAAGAGAAATATGGCTATTTCTGGCTATCAAAGACAGAACTGCCGTGAGTTACAATGAAAAGTGAAAATACTCTAGGCTTCCAAGTCTACAGTTTTCAAAAGCAGTAAAGCAATGCTGAAGAGTATGGGGAATGGGGAAATTTTATTCAAAACTTCTAAAGAGGAAAAAACCCTTTCTCTTTGGCTAACTGGTAGCTGAAAAACTTGTCAAGGGTTCAGTAAATTTTGAATGAGGAGTTATGAAGGTGTCACCTCTCAATAGTTGTGTTCGAAAAGCAAATTTCAGAACTAAGAGAAAAAAATGTCAGTCTCTTGTTCAGTTCTACGTCATGCTGACTGCCAGTTTTGTTTTATCAGTGGCATGTTTTAAGAAAAAGATGTCTAGTTAAAAGTAACAAAACTATTCTAAGTTGAACTCTGAAGTCAAGGTGGCATTGCTACAATATTTATATAGCATGGAATCAGTCAAGAGCCATCCCATTAAATGTTGATCTGTGTAAATGCACTACAGGGAAATTCTTTCTGTTAGCATCTTTTATTGCTTAGACTTTTCTTGTCATCTAAGATCAGTCTGCAACAGTAAATGCAAAAATCTCACAGGATCGCTCTAAAGGCAAAAATAAAATTTAAATATGTCATCAGTATCAGAAACTAAGGAAAGCTGAGGATTATTTTTAATAATTAATACTTCTGAAGTAGCATGTTGCTCTATCTGTACAAACACTGTAGTTCTGTATTGACAATAACAGTTAATTGAAAATACTGGGCACAACTCTATCACTTCTGAAAAAAAAAGAAAGAGATTTTCTAGAAATGAATTATAACTGATGACATGAATTTAGCTCAAGTATTATCCTTTCCACTTCCTGGAATACAGTTCAAGTCTATTTTAAATCAATATATTCATAATGATCTAGCTAGCCAACTGATTAACGTGCTATACCAAACAAGAGGAAGAAGAAAACTGTTAAAAAAAAAAAGTTGACTATATATATTTTTCATTCTTAAGTATTGTATCTGCAACTGAAAATTTCAGTATTTTTCTATAGGGCAGGGCGATGCAACATGTTATTGTGACGACAGTCACACAAATTAGTTTTCAGCTTTTTGGCTTAATTTTTATTGGTGTTAAGAGCAGCTGGATCTGCAAATATGTTTTCTAAACATCTGAATTCTGTACATATAGTTCCAGAAATGCAGTGCAGATTTACAGGTTTTTATTATTATTTTTGAGTGGGAAGTTTACAAAAAAAACATGTAGGAGAAAATGTTTTTCTATCTTGGGAAGAGCTCTTAGACAGTTTTAACGTGTTTGTATTTGAGATTACTCTAGAAGCCTAGATCATTTTCACTCACCTTTCAGCTTAAGAAGAGTGTCATCGTATGCCATCATCACCTGGAGGCAGGGCTACCAAATTTCTCTTGAGTTTCCAAGAGGAAATAACCCAAGCTGCTGGGTGAGCAAGCAATAGGAAAGGAAAATACTTTGTGAAACCAAAAGATTAAAATAAATAAATAAATAAATGCATTAGGTGTTAAAGCAAGAAAAGCTGCTGCTAAATAGAAAACTACACCTTGAATCAAGTGCATCTAATTAAGTCATTTTTCTTACAACTCTATTTAACAATTAAAAAAATTGTTTTGCTTCGCTGGCCACTGCAAATTTGGTGACGTGAGTCAGGGTGAAGGCCATGTGTATTCTGGAGGTGCAGCCTAAATACGGGGGTTTTGTTTGTTTCTTTGTAAATAAGTAACATTAACCTTAGGAATTTTTTTCCTTCTCTCTACATTTCCTACCTGCCCGATTGCCCTGAAGATTTCGCTTGACCAGGCAGATCTTCACTAACTGGAGAGATTATGTCAAATTGTATAGGAGTGTCAGGGGCAACAAGAGAATCCAAGGAAAGTGCCGATAAAGCTGCTGATTCAGATCCCAATGACCCTGTGCTGCTAGTACGAGCTGCAGGAGGACGAGATTGTCTAAAATAAAACAAAATTCAAACCAAAGGTATATTAGTTTCACGATGGTTGACAATAAATTAAACCATACAGGAGACCAATACAGTTTTCCAAAACTTGGATGTAAAACAAAACAAAAACTAAAAACATGAAGAAGGTCAGAGTAAACAAAAATGGAGTCTACATCCTTAGTCAAATTTATGTAAGTTACTATTTGCAGTAATAATGATATCAGATTTTATTGTACTTCATATGTTATTTTATATTGATGTTAAAACAACCAGACAGATGATGCAACCAACAAAACTGTCCAGTCAGCTGGAAATCTAGATTACTTGTAACAATGGTGCTAAACAATGCTACAAAGGTGAGGTCAAGAAATATTCCTCTAGCCTATCAAAGATTTAGTTCTGAACATAGAAAGTTTTGTTGTTTGGTTTTTTTCTTCCTGGAACTTCATCCAGGATTCGCTTTATAGATGTGCTCTTCAAATGACCTACAATTCATTAACTTACACAGTTGGCCGCATGCTCTCGTGCCTCTGCTGAAAGGAAGGAGATGGAGTAACGGCCTCCAGAGCTGACTGATTTACACGGGCAGCAATTTCCTGCATTGGAGAGGTGGGAAAAAGTAACTGAAAATATTGTCCTCAAAATAAGCTTTAAGATTTTAGTTTTATTTTTATGCAATTAAGAGAAGTTATAAACTCAACCCTTTATGAGAATCTTACATTCCTACATTTTCACTAAAAGTTGTAGTATTTTCTTCTAACTTGCAACTCAATTTTTGCTGTTCATCTTCTACTTTTAAATGAATGCACTTGCTTTCAAATACTTTGAATGTAATAAAAGCCAGCAATAGAGAAAAGTCCCAATGATAAGTTTGACAAAATAAGCAAATGTAGCCAGGAAGAAAAAGAAAAATCTCATTTGAGAAATGCAGTCCTCAACTGCAAAGTAAAAAACATGAAGATTCAAAAGTCTGCACTTAAATGGTTTTGAAAAACCACAGACATTAACAACTATCACGTAAGAACTTGAGAACAATGTTATTTCAGCAAATACTGGACCATTTCCAGTTAGAGAAAGAGGAATTTTGGAAAGGGGAGGTGCAGGAGATGAAACAATGAAGAAGCAACATTTTGTGTGAGTGTATGACTCAGAAAATGACTATAAAGGCACTGAGAAGCGAGGAGCTGCAATTAGCACGGAAGTGTAAACACATATTCATTTGGTGATGTAAGGGAGCGGCGTCCGTTTACACCAGGACTGAACAGAACCCCAGCCATACAGTCATCAGAACGTGTGCTTTAGGTAACTGAGCTCTGCACTGTAACTATTTTCTCATCTGTATAGTTAACTTAGACAGTCAGACAGGTACTTGTATTACCTACAAAGTTATGTTTAGTTCCTAAACCAAAAACTGGCGTGACACCCTGTCCTGGTGTCACCGGGACAGAACCCTAGGCCAGCCGTGGTCTGCAGGCCGTTAGCAGTTTGGAGTCAGCCGGGGCAGCTGAGCTGAGGTGGTTACAGGTGTGTCCCATCTCATAAACATCAAGCTCATTATAAAGGGGTGGAAGTTTACTGAGCTTAGGAGCTCTTCTTCTTGCTTCTCTCCATCCCTGGAGAGGCTTGCTTATCGTTCTGCTCCTGAGGACCGCTTTCCTGTCTGTTGGGACTGCTCTACGCTCACTGGGCTGAGTATGATTTGTTTACTTTATATTAGCATTAATGTTAGTTTTGCTGTTTCATTCAATCTGTTTTAATTTTGACCTGTGGGTATTCTTGCCTTCCCCCAGTTCTACTTTTCTGCTGGGGAGGGATCACAGGTGATAGAGCAACTGCCATAGTCTAGCCCTGCACATGGGCTAAACCTAGACAAACACTTGCCGTTTCACCCTGATCATTTGGCAGGTCATTTTCACCCAGGTCATTTGGCAAGAGCCTTGGGTTATACAGTTGAATGAGTGATTCCCATATTATTCACCAAGCTGCCTGCTGTAGCTACAATTCTCACCTCTGGTGTATGTCATCACTGACTAGTTTCCTTTTCTGATAACCTGTTTCAGAGCTCAGCAGGGACACCAAGGAGTACAATTTCACTTTCAACGCACTTTATTTACAGATAAACACTCTGTTATAAAACAGATTTTGTGAGGCCAATTCCCCTAATTTAACAAGTAAAAATCAGTATCTAAGTTCGTATTGATATGAATTTACACATATATAAATGTAAACCACATAAATGCCAAGTTACCCAAACTTTCTATGTGAAACAACCACTTTCTGCCCCTTTGAAAGGCAAGTAACTCTTTCATGAAGTGAAAATTTTTTTCCTACAAAATTGCTCCAAATATTCATAAGATTGTCAGTTCCCTCTAGTAAAAATTAAATGTATCCATCCAAATTTCTGTCATATTAATTTGTAACAAGGTAACATATACAAAATATGAGGATCTTGAAGATGTCGAAGTTATACCAGATATGTCACCCATGTTCAGTGCTTTCTACATAGAAACACTTAGCTGGCGACAATGGACTGTATGCTTTTGTACCACGAGAAGGTTATCATTAGATGCAAAAGAAGTACTCAGCTCAGTTCTATACTACTTAATTAGACCCAGTTGATCTCTTTTTCATTTTGTGCATATCTACGTATTTATTACTGATACTATAGAGTTTGGTAGTTACCTCAGGATTTTCACTTAGATATATCTGCTTGGATATGTTGTTTATGGTGCATATCCACTGAAAAAGAGAGAGGAGAAAAAAAAATTAAGGTTTTGTAATTTTTTCGTGAAGTTGGTTAAATACCCGAGTTTACTGCTTCAGCCCTTTTTCCACTTTCTTTGTGACTTCAAGGAGACAAACTAGTATTCTGCACACCCAGCTTGTCATTAAATTCACCACTATCTCCATGCTGCGCATTAGACTATCTGATTTTGAGAGAAGTTAGTCATGCTATAGAGCAAAACTAAAGCAAGTTTAAGTCACAACTCTAACAAATTAAAAAAAAAACAACCAGGATTCTCTGTACCTCATTATTCTGTGACTGTAGATTGTTATGCCTTGAGAAAACAATGTCAAGATTCCATCTACATTTTGTGGAATTTGCCCATTTCTTCCATCTGTAAGCTAGAATACTTTTCTCCCTGTGTTGTGGAAAACCATCTGCTCCTGCTCCTTGCTTTTTTTACTGTTGTCTGAAGGAGAAAACTAACTGGATTGTCTATATAATTTGAGTGTTGCTCCACTGAACCCCAGCTGCTTGTCAGGGTTGTCACCTGAGTTTCTAAAAGGCAGTACAACACCTGCAGCTCAGAAAATCACAAATCACATTCATAGACTATGAATATCACGAATCTATCAGTTTGGACCATCTATGTAAGGCTTTGGAAATCTAAGCTGTTCAAATAAAACATAAATTCTAGTAACTAGAACCTTCTGTGTTAGACCAGTACAAGCCTATATACCATTAGGCTATTATTTGCAGAAAGTCTGAAGAAGCTTTTTATTTTCACCTCTAGAGAGAGATTAAAATAAGATAGGGAAAAAGATACCTCTGCTTGTTGTTCTGTTGGGGTTTTTTAAACATTTCTTTTCCCCACCGTTATTTGCTAAAACCAAAGTTTGCTGACCTGACATTTCTCAGCTGGCACTCATCCACTGCATGGGCAAGTAAATCTGCATCACCAGACTTAGCAGCTATTTGGGAATAGCTGTTTTGAAAGCAGTCCAAAAGCAAATCATTTCATATTTCTTGATTCAACTTGCTCATAAAGTATAAACATGTTTCCCACCAGGCATCAAGGGTAGAAAAACAGTTTTTCCTCCCTTCTCAACTGCCTGTATCTGTGTCCAAACCTAAGACTTCTTTCTTCCTTTATTTTCCATTCCTGACAAGCAGGTCAGAAGAAGGAAAGTTAGAGAAGCACAAACAGGAAGAAGGAGAAGCAGCATGTGTCCAGATTGCATTACTGCTAGCTATTTTGCTGTAGGCTCTTTTCTTTTTCCTTTTCTTTCTTCCATAATACTGAAAAGGGCTTGGTGGCAATCATAACTGCCACTTTTTTTATTTAGGATTTAAACACAATAGCATTTTGCCAGACTTCCCGAAATCTGTCATTATAGATAGAATGAGTTAATAGGTCACTCTTTCCTACCTAGAGAACATAAAATGAGCTTTCCAACTGTTGTTATCAATGTATTCCTTCTGCACAACAGAAAATTCACTGGACTCCATGTGACCCTCCTATAAGCTTACCTCTTCATAGTCTTTTTTACTCTCTGCCTGTAAGATTGAAGACCTGAAAGGGGAGAATGGAAAAGACAATTTTGTCTATTTAAAATGCCTCACAAACACATTCAGACAGAAAAGTCCATTTTCATGTTTGTACACTGCACAACAAATTAAGAGAGGCTGGAGATTCTGTGTACGTGCTGAGTGCAGTCAAAATTTAATTGGAGCTGTAGGGGGTAATCTGTGTTTTCATTTCCACTGGAAATAGAAAAGGAACAAAATTCCAATTGTGTCCATGTAACAATCACAAAATGGAGGAATACACAATTGTAAACTGATTATGGTAATTTTATTCCAAAATATCACTCGCCTACATTATAGAGCTTATAAACAAAACCCCAGACATCACCAAGTTAAAGACTTTGCTACTAAATAGCCCCAAAATCTATCAAGCTATAGTCTGGCCAAAGGCAGACCATCTTTCGTTTCTAATTTAGTAAGTCCAGTACTACTTACAGGTAACAGTAAAGTAAGAATACTTACTTTTTGCCATCAAAGGATGTTATCTGAAAACAGTACCGTCTGTCTTCACAATCCACAGCCATTACAGAACAATTGTCGATATCCATGACAAGTCCCCCAGCTACATCACCTCTTGCCTGGCTCATCAGGTTTCCACCTTGAGTAAAGTAAAACTGTCTCTCCCAACTGGAAGATACCAGCCCTGTTTTACTAAAAGATAAAAAGAGGTTCTTAGTAAATTAGAAGTCCAGCTGAGCTGCAAATCACTTGGAACAAACCATCTGAGCACTGAAGAAAACTTCTTTCCCCATTTAATATTTTAGGATAGCTTTACAGCTAAATTAGTCTCTCTCCATCGCTAGCATGTTTTTTTTTCGGGCTAAACCTATTGCTGGGCAAAGAATACACAATAGTAACTGTTTTCTTAAATCATGTGAAACAATTTAGAATAAAAAGGCGTAAGTACTTCAGTTTTGATGATCAGCACTTATAGTAGTACTTTACACAATATGCATCTTCAAGTTATCTGCATTATTAATGTAATTGGTAAGACCTCTGAACTCCACACTTAGGTTGTTAAGACTAAGCTTTAAAGAACTTTGTGTTAAGAATTAGCTTAGTCACTTAAGATACCTCAATTTTCCAAGTATTTTGTACTACCCAACAAGACCTCTAAAATTTTGCTTAGAGTATGTTGGGGTTTTTGGTTTGGTCTTTTTTTTGTTGGTTGTCGGTTGATTTTTTTTTTTTCCCAAGAATAACAGAAGAAGAGCAATCTGAAACTGAAAATCTGTAACACTTGCAGTTTAGCCTCCCTTCTCGTTCAGATGCTCTCTTCAGTATTAATTGCTGCATTTGTGGTGTTCTACAGAAATTCATGCCTCAGTGGGTATGTTACTCTAGTTGTTGTAAAATAACCTACATTTCTCAAACATTTCCTTGGAGTTTACTATATCAATTGCAGAAATAATCTGAGTGTTACAACTTATTTTTAATAACTATAAATAATCAGCTGTTAGACTTTAACTACTAGAACAGCAGCTCCCTCCAGTGGACAAAAGACTATCTCATGAAATTCAGGCAGCCATTCAAAGTGTATTTCAGTTAACAAACGTTTTGTCTTGTAAAATGACGCGAGATACACTAGCAAATTGAATCCCAAAGCTTATAGCAGATACTTATAGCACAATCCTGATAGCCGCAATCTTCCTGTTTTCCAATTACAATCCAGTGAAATTACACTCTCAAAGTTTTTCTTTTTGATGTGGAAATTTAGGCAAAATTAGACTGAAATCAGGGTAGCTATGTTTGCACCTGAATGACACTGTCAGTGTAACAATGAAATTAAGTGAAATGCAAAGAAGGAAACAGAATAGCAACTAAGTATGCAGAATCAGCATAGCTAACTTCAAAAAACATACTGCGTTTTTTTTTTTCCCTTTCCCAAAATTAAATATTCTGGAACTTTTAAGTAATGAGTTAGTCTTACTTTCTTGCATTGAGATAGCCAGCTTTCCGTGTTAGATTTCTATGAACGGGAAATTTCGTAGGATCAGGATCGGGCAAATACAGTGGGTCACTGGCTACTTCCAAGTCCTCTATAGTTTGTTGCATGTTCTCTACTTCACATTCCATTTCCCTGCGAACACTAAGGTAAAGAATGTTTTGTTAACAAAGATGATTTATTAATAAGTAGAAACAGAAAAACAATTTTTATAATAGTTAAATTCAGCAAAACCAACTTACTTCTGTACACTTGTGCCAATATTGGTCAAAAACTCTTCCAACTGCTCAGTGAGATTTTCTGAACCCATTTTAAAAAAACTTATCTTAAAAAAAGAGGAAAAGTGAGTATTAGTCATTAATAAAACTATATTAACAATTAGCAAATGAATCATAGGAGCTGGAAGTTTCTCAGAGAAATCTGTTTTCATCCCTTCCCTCGTTCCCACCAAAGCCTCCCAATAAAAGGAGCAGAACGCGTGTTTTTGCCTGCAAGTGAAATGTTGGTGCTGACACTGCAGTGGGATTTTGTTGTCAAGTGTATGTGCACAGAGTCCCCTGGAGCAGATACAGAAATAGGCAGAAATTGCCCTAGGAAATAAACAAGGTTTGATTTTTTTTTTTTTTTAGTGATCCCAAGGTCTCTCTATACTTTAAGCCCATCAGTCTGACAGCTGTTGTGATGTGAGGTCATGCAGGAGGCACAGGAAAAGGAGAACCTGTGACCGCATGTCCAAGGTCATCCTCCAACTGTGGACCCTGTCAAGGGGAGCTGACAACACGTATTTTGAAAACAGTGTACTCCATATTGGTCCAGAAAATCTGCCACATCTAAACTGAGTTTAGTCATATGTAACCTCAGAACAGAAAGCCATGAGGCACAGTTGTCCTTCCTGTTCTTAGATTCACCTGAACAACAGGCTGCTCTATCTACTTTTTTACAGAAAACAGTCAGAACTTAGCTCTTAAATACAAGTTGCCAAGTTTCAAAAAGAAGCAAGAGTTCTTCTCAGACTTGGAAAGCTTTCAGACAGCGTGTAGAAGTTAATTTCTACTCAGGACACTGTAGCAATGCCAGATGCTGGAAAGTTCGACTTCTTTTTTTTTAAAAAAAAAAACCCCATACTGATGGCATACTTCTGAAAATACGAATTAAGTCTCTATAAAGAACTCTGTCATGGTTGTATTTTCTGTTGCACCTATCCTCAAATAAAACAACCAAGAATTCATTGATTTAAAAAAAAAAAATAAAAACAAGCTAGAATGATTTTTTTTTTTTTTTTATTTTTTTTTTGTTGTTGCATTCCAGTTCTTCCATACCCTTGAGTGAGAACAGGAATGATGTGACCAATTATTATTTCATCTCCGAATATCTGCCACAGGAAAGAGTTTACCTGCCTTCACATTACTTTCTAAGAAGGTACGCTTCCATGTATGAAAATTTTTCATCAATTATTCTCATTATTGATGGAGTAGAAAAAAAGTACCCAGCAATGAAAACTGAGGCAGTGCATTTAATTCAGCCATCTGGCTTTTGGGGCAGAATGAATGAGACCTTTCCAGTTGTCATCCAGACTTCCCTAAAAGATTCTGCGATGGGTGTGAGGGCAGGTCACGTTGAGATTCATATACCAAGTGGGACATGACTAGTGCCAGGTAATGCCGCTCACAGCAGCAGCTCTGACAGGTACAGGGATGAGGGTGGGGTATGTCGGCTGCTCCATTTGCTTCCTTGGATTGCAAAAGAGGTCTGGCAATGGATTTCAGTGCATCAGCTTTCATGAAGTACTTTTACATCTTCTTTCAGAGCTACAGCTTTCAGAATCTGCAGTTACCTGTGCTTGCATGTATCCTAGCAAGGGTTCTAGCATAGCAATTTTCTTTTTGTACTGAAGAGTATTTAACGCACAGAAGTAATGCATCATAGTTTGATGCTGTTTTTTCCTCGAAGTATATACATCTTCTGTAACTTCAGCCTTGATCTAAAGACACACAGACAGGGAGAGGGGGGGGGAAAGGAATATTTGAGACTTAGTATTCATCACATGCCTTTTGGATAGCTTTGGAGCCAGCAAGGGAAAAACAACACAATCGTGTTTTACCCTCTATCAACAGCAACTGCATATTTTACCCTACAATTCTGCTTTTCTAATTTATACACAACAGATACGTGAAAAACAAAGACAGCATTCTTTTCTCCCTAGAAAGTGTGGCTATTTCTTTACAAAAGTAAATGGAATATAGTATCACAATCTTGATCACAGAGCATTTTCAGTATTACAAGAGAGGCAGTTACTGGGGAAACCTGCTTTTCTGTTCTGAAGCAAACTCTCCAGAATGCTAAAATCAAACTTCAGGTGGAATCTGCCATACGTTGTCTTCCATCATAAGAAATAGTTTTCATCTGATATATATTTATCTCCCCTAAAAAGCTTTATATTAAGTATTTTGGTTTACAAACCTTTTCATTTTCCCTTCTTTTTGACAACCGACTGTATCTGGTAATGGCAGCATCATGGTCTAAGCAATCAAAAAAGAATTTATTGTCAGTTTGACAAATCAATGGCTGATGAAGCAGAACAGAAAACCTTTTATATCACTTTGTGTTGCACAGCCAGCTGAATGCAAAGTTCTATAATACTAACAGATTTAAGAATTGTTTTTGCCTGTTTAGAATTACTTCACTGCCACAAATACTTAGGCTAAAGAAACTTCTAACCAGATGCAATTATGGCTAAATTGTTACAAATTTTCTATAAGTAGAGACTATTTTCCATTATGAAAACCAGTATCTCATCTTTTTTGCTTCTAAAGCAATGAAGCAATTTACACTGAGAGAAGCAGAATCCTTACTTAATCCTTAAAGAATATGTTCTCTATGAGAATATAGTAGAGCTAGCTAAAAAAAGTAACCTCTGATGATAAGGAAGAGAACTATCAAACTCATTTTAGGGAGGTAAAATTTGTTTATTAATCCAGTCCTGACTTTAAGAAGTAAGCTAGCACCCTACTACTTTTAGTAATTTTGGTAGCATAACCCTAAATTATTTAACAATTATAGATGCATTTAAAGTATTATAAAGACTAATACTGCCAATTTGCCTTAATACTTCAGTGCACAAAGCAGGGATTTACAAGTGAACCAAGGAAAGCTGGGTGCCTAAATATCACTGAAAAAATTACACCTTAATTAAGTCGCTTTAAGCCTTGCAAATATCTTCACTAGTTTTAGAGTAAATAATCTATGGTAATACTGTCATTTTGTAATATCTATAACATTATTTTACACTTACCATTGCTTGCAATTTGGAAAACTTCTTTTAGAGTTAATATCTCTACAAAACAACATATACAATTGAAATAAGTTGTTATTAACATGACATTTGTATATTAAGATTTCTCATGCAGTGTTTCACTACTGTTTTAGTTTACACCTTGTACTGTACTGAGTTACCAGCACAGCCATTATGAGGCTGGGGAAGTCTCCTCCTGATTACGGCCTGACTGTCATTCATGTGGCTGTTGGGATTACAAAAAAATACTGTACTGTATTAAGTCAAGGAGGAACTTCTTTTCAAAAGAGTTTGAAAGACACTGTCAATACAAATGTGTCACCTGTAGTTGTGGTCAGACTTCTGGTCTGAGTTGGGGAAGTAGAAGCACAGGAGATGGGGAAGTATCAAGGAATTATCAAAGGAAAGCCCAAACACACTGTGATTCCTACTATCCAAAAGTAGTCATCTTCTAGGTGGTTATTTAGTGTCGCTGTGTCAGGGAACAGAAAATGGTACTTAGCATTTGTTCTGATCTTGATTGTGGCTTTGAGTCATATTATAACATAAGCCGAGAGCTACGTTCAACTTTACGGCAAAGCCAAGCCTAAAAGCATGGAAAAGCTTTACATAAAATGCCTATGAAGTCCATTAAGATGTACAGTGTCATTAAATACTACATCAGTTGGTGGTTAAAAACTTTCAGTGGGAAAATTTAATTTGCAATGATTGCTTCAGGGATGCTTGTTCGGGAAGTAGTAACAGGAGATTTTTCCAGGTTCTGAGGAGTAATATTAGCCTTAAGATACTCATGTTCCCTTGCTCAAAAAGCACAGTTTATTTAATCCATAGTTTTGCAACAGGCTATTGCCAAGATTCATAAAGAGCCAGAAGACTTACGGAGGAGCTGTGATTTTTACTTCAGCTTAGACTTAAGACATTTGTGTGTTAGGTATACCTGCTCTAGGATGCGCACGTTGGAAATGTAAGTTATTTTGGGTTTAACTCTTACCATTTATATTTGAAACCCATTTGCCACATCAGTCTGTTCGCTTTAGCATCTTGAGTTATTTTATGTTATACATTTATGTTATTTTAGAGCAGGCAGAATAAGATACAACTGTTACATGAATAAGAATTTGGAAGCATCTTATGCCTGCACGTAAGAAGCCAGCTGTATTACTAGTAGGGCTGAAGAACCACCTTACTAAATCTTTGCCATACAATAAAAACTATAGCTTTGACACTTTGCCTTTGAGTTTAGTCCAACCACTATACTGATGTCATGGTATTATAATATATACTAATATTTCCTGCATGTGCAAATCATCTGAAAATTTTTCCTTACTAATGTCTATAATAACTTTAAAATTTTCATCTTGAATAGAAATGCTTCCACAATATAAGTAATAGTTTCTGTTGAAATGGTAATAGTGTAAAGTTCAACTGTACTATTCTCATGAATAGAAATAACTCACATTTTTTAAAAAAATTGGGAGACGTGTACTTATGGGAGCAGAAAAATAAGTGGTGTATTTTATTTAGCTGAACAAGAGCTATGGAGATTAAATGCTATGGTTTTGTTACTGCTGCTGTTGACAAAAGCAGTATTTGTTTGAGCACTCTACCTTTTAATTCCCTTTCTTTAAACTGGGTAATAGGAAACATCATTGCATCTGCAAGTTGAGTTGAAAGTACTGCATGACAAGAGCTGAGCTGTAAAAAAAAAAACAAAAAAAGAGAAAGAAGGAAGTTTTAGGAAAATAGTGCCGAGACTATCAAATCACGATAGGTTGACATCAATTTCACTCAAAGATGACACGTACAACTCAAACATAATTTTGCACACACATTTTGTTGCAGTTATTCTTTCCTAGCTTTCTGATCTCATCACTAGCTTTTTATGGAAGACTTCGGAGTTTAGTATTTGTCCCTACTTTTCCAACTTTATTCTGAGTTACTGGATCATGTCAGAAGGCGGCCTCATATATTCTGATGACTTGTCGGTTTATTTCTACATTTTCCCTCCCGCTGCATCATAGCCCATCTTTCACAGGTTACAGGGGTAGAACAAATGCCTTCTTCCTCCCAAAATGCTATTGAAGTACTGTTAAAAATGAGAAGAGGGATCACAGAAATAATCTTGATTGAGATCTTAATGGTGCTAAGTTGTCTCTCCCAGGAGTCAGTCTCTGTCTCTACTACTGACAGCAGGAGGTTCCTTTGCCAGCCAGGTATCTAAAATCAGGCAAAACAAATACCCTCACCAAAAACACTTCCTAACTGCCACTCTGTGATGGTTTTTGGCTGTATCTACAGTAAGTTGTTACATTCTTTCTCAACAATGTATCTGCATTTTACTGAATTGCTTCTTTATCTTCAGGTGATACAACTTTAAATATTTGTTGCAATATGCAAGAAAGTGTTACCTTATTGACAAATGAAAGCCATTTATGTACCTCCTGGAATAAGGAAGCAAGTAAAAATCTGTACAGGACAGCATTAGCGATGGAAGTCAAACAATCCAAGTACTCACCTCATCTATCACTTTCGCAAACTGCTGTAGAGTCGAAGTCATCACTTCATCATCTCCCCCCAGGGGAAAGCGCTAAAACAAAATAAAAGAAGGCTCGTTGTTTGCAGAGTTTTCTGCCATTCACAAAACTATATTAATCATCTCTATAAAGGTATTAGGTATTCCATTATTTTAAATTATTATACAGTTAAGATGCACCAAAGCACTTTATTGTTCTGTGAAGAAGGAATACTGGGGAGGGGGGTGGAATCTGAATTAAGAAAAATATTTTTTAAATGGATTCATTAGTCTAATGATGTTATAAATGAATATATTTTATTTTAAAAAATCAGGAAAGACGCAGACTTGACATCTATGAAGATATTTATCCAGTTTTGCAAATTATTTTAAAATTACCAAAAACTAAGCAACGTTGATCTTAAACTTGTAGATCAAATTCTGTGGCAATGTGAAGTTTTTAAACCATCCAAAAGAGTTCACTTCTATAACGCCTTGACGGAGGTAAAAGTATGGTCAAAAAATGGTCAAAAGTGAAAAAGAAATAATCTAGTTAAAACATTATTTGTGTGTTTTTAAGCTAATCTCCTGAATGGGAAAAAAGCAGTCCAAACAAGACAAACCCTAAAAATAAGTTAAAAGGTCCAATGCTAATTTAATTCTTGTAATTCACAGCAGCAATACATAAAACATTTGGAAATATAAAAAAAACCCCCAACATGTTCTCTGACAAAAATTTTAAGCCCTTCATTCCAGCTTCTTAGATTCCCCCTCCTTCTCAGTGAATGTAACAAACTAATTGAAATCAGGATATTTGATGTATATTTTGATATCTGTAACTGTTAACGAGCAAGAATATTTTGCCTTAATTGATTCCTCTAAGCTAGCTATTTTAATTCTGATTTTGCAAATAGTGTATCTTTGCTGGAAAATGCCAGAAACAGTGCAATTCATTAAGCAGCTGTGTCATTAAAGTCAACTTGGTATTGTATCAACTTTTAAAACAATTCAAATGACCGACTGTACTGCAGCCACTTCTATAAAAAAAAAAGGACACAACTTAATTCTTGCTGTAATTTGCAGTGTGCACAGACATCTTAGGCAGCATTTCCTGTCTGTCATTAGAAATAAAAGATTTTAATTTTTTTAAAAAAAGACACTCTGTATCTCTGTTTCTCCCTCTCTTCCTAATGGGACCACTGTAGGTATCAATACTCACTATTCTTTCAGATCAGCACCACTGTGGTTTTGATCCTACCTGCATTACACCTATTCGTTAGTAACCGTTACCAAAAAAAAGTCTCATCTCACCCCTCTAGAAAGACTCACCAAACCAAAATAATTCATAAATAGTTATTTTTCCAGTTCACCTTATCAGGCAGAAGATGAGAATAGGGAGTGCCAGGATCCTTAGAAGAAAATTTTTTTTGATTTTACCTGCATCTCAGAAAAGGAGTCCGAGCAGCCTATATACAAACAGGGGACTCTTCATAGTACAGGCTGCCAGTGGAGAAAGTTATGGATTCCACAGTCTGTGCTTTCAGATAGGGAATTATTCTTACAATAAGAGTAAAGTGTGCTTGTTAAATGGAGACTGCTGCTAATATTATCATAGAAAAAGGAACTTCACTCTGGTTTGGTTGGAAGAACTAATAGGAAAAGAGGTTCTTTTGGTAAAGATTTGAGCCACCAGCTACAGCAGCTCATTTTATCTGGATCAAACCTAAATACATTCTACACTGTGCTCTGGGAGATAAAAGACTACAAAAATACACAAAAATAACAATAATTTACACAGTACCTGTTTCTCATATTCCTTCAGAAGCTTCGAAGTCAGATGAGTTGCTGCACTTAATTCATTCTGATTTGAAAAAAAACCAAACACCACAAAATAAACAAAAAGCCAAGTTTGCTACTTTTTGAATTAAATTAATATTTTAAAAATCACATATTTGAAGAGGCAACTATTACAGACATGGAATTTAAAATTTGACTACAGACTTTCAGAAAACCTAAGCATTCTGCTCTTCCATTTCTCTAACATTATTGCAAGTTACCAGTAATCAGTGTTTACAACTACAAAGTTCACAGCCTGTGCCATGCGCACCTATTTCTGTATTTTTCATGATATGCAGTGCATATTTGCATTTGATTATTTCAAATTAGCTGCCCTAGCTACTGAGTAGTAGAAATTTGCTATCCTTAAAGCAAATAAAAGATTACAATGAACCTCAGTACTACCTGGTTACAAACTGCTCTGTACTTGTACACAGACAGGACCTAATTAGCAGATTCATGGTATGGAACAACTTCATCTTTCACGATACAGTTGAAGGAGAAAGCACAGAAATTAGAAGCAAAACAGAAAAGCAGTAAAACAAAACTACATAGCAGTAAATCTACAATAAACACACTAAAAGTATGTAAAAACAATAGTAAAAGTAAAAACAACAACAAAATAAGAATATGAGAAGCAAGAGTAACCAATCAGTAGAAAAGTCAAATAGTTCATGTGTACACAAATTAAAAATACAGCCATAGATTCAACTGTTCAGAAAAAAACACAGAAAAACAGATTCTGCCTTTGACATAAAAGTGAAGTTACTCATAGATAATGAGTAACTAGCTCCCAGTTGGTACATACTACTATAAACACTAAGATCACAAAGGGTAACACATGGGAAATAGAACTACTAGAAGACCAGAAAATATTTTTACTTGTCATAAGAAATTCTGTTGCAAAAGAAATAGCAAGAATGTAGTCTTTACTACTCCTTACATACAGAAGAATAATAATTTAATTCTTATTTTATTTCATTTCCACATTTAAAGAATTTTAAAAATGTGGAAGTTTAAAAAAAAAATTATTGCCCATAATAATTTCAAAAAAAGAGCAAGAGAGATGAAATGTAGTTCAAAAGCTTTACAATGCATTCAAGAATTTCATTAACACTACCTGTGCATCATATATTCTGTGCATGGCTTGAAATAACTGATTGATGTAATTGGAAATTGCAGCAGCATCTTCTTCAAATACCCCCAGCAAAGACCGGGTCTGTAGAAATGAAACAGCCAAACCACTCACATATCAAGGTAGAAAAGCTGCATTTAAATGTAACAGAATTTCAAAGTTAAATAGCATTGTTTCAGGTTTCAGTACTGAAAAGTTTATAAACCCACCACTACTGTTTACAGGAATGATATCTGTAGCATGCCAGAGAATCTTCAAGATGCCCACACTCAGCCTCTCTCCAGGTTAACACAATTACATTTTCAGAAATGAAAGTGAGAGGGATAAGTGCATAAAAAGGCTGGAACTGTGCGCAACTACTGGACCCACAATGGTACATCCCTAAGGATGAGGGTAAAGATGACTGTTACTAAACAGCATGCCAGGTGTACACATTTCTTCTGCAGTGAGATCAAAACAAACGCTGTGGTTTTCTGGTACCATCCACCCTGCATGAGGACAGTTCCTGCCTGTGCTTGGACCTATAATTCACCTTTGCAGTAACAGCCAGTTCTGTAACCAAAAGGCTGAGAAACTAAAAACCAAGCCAGTACAGCCTACATCTGGTTGTTCTTAACATACATGTTTCTCCCTCTGACCACTCCATGGTGAAAGGAAGTGAAAAGATCTGTCCTTTTGTCTTTACTTCAACTTGTCTGTTCCTTAGCTGGTGTCACCCACAAGCTTGATGACTATACACCCTATAGCACTGCCCACATCAGTGATGAAGGAGCTCGGCAATATCCACCTCCGAATCGACCTTTTTATTACTGTCCACCTATAAGACTTCAAAATACTGATCACTACTCCGTAAGCCCAACTATCCAGACAGTTTCTCCACTCAGGTCTCAGTCTGTCCAGAAGAACATTACCAGAAACTGTGTCAGAGCCCTTGCTTAAGTGAAGGTAAATGGCATCCGCAGCTCTTCCTGTGATGAAAGGACTGACTGTGGATGAGAAGACGAGCAGGTTGCTCAGGCGCGATTTGCCCTTAAGCTTAAATGAGATGCTGACTCAGTGTTCTTGCATCCTTTTTGCCCTTGTAAGCAATGTTACTCCTCACCACGAGGATATCAAATAGCTTCCTTCCCCCAAGACAAAAACCCAAAAGGAGGAAGAGTGGAGAATGTACTCAGAACTCCACGCAGGCAACATTTCCTTTTCCTAGTCTAAAATTGGGATGGCTGGATGTAGAAACAGGAGTATCACTTGCAAGAGCCACAAAATAAACCCTTTAACTCTAGTAATGTTTTAGCAAGAGGACTGTGCTTTGGTTTTAGGTTTACACTAAAAATTATGTCCAGACAGAAAATGGAAAGCATCATCAGTACATAACTGTAATTTTCCCCACAAAAAGCTCCTATTTTTACACATTTGAAATTGGAAACTCTCTTTCTTGTTCTTGCCTAGGCTAAATAACTGTCGTTTTCTCAAAGAGGAAGGGAAGGAACTTACAAGAGCTGGAAAAAGAATGAAAGACTGACAGAAAAAGTCTGGACATCAGGAAAACCTCTCCGATAAGATTAGCATTGGATCACACTGCTGATGAATTGTGTGGGGGGTTATTATTAGACGTTCTTGCTATGTCAAAGACTTATCTTGAAATGATTTAGACTTTAGTCCATCTGCCCTTAAGCAAGGAGGTCTTTTTCAGCTACTTGTCTGATTTTTCTGCTTTTAATGATAATCAAGTAGTACATATTAAACCTGTACAAAGTACATTATTTGACCATCCTTTTGATATGAAATTATTTTATTTAACTTGAATTAGATGCCTGGCCGTCTCACAAATATTATCGTTCCACATAACGCCTACAAGATATTTAAATACTAAAAAAAATACAATCAAACAGCAGCATCAACAAAATAAATAATTTTAATGGTGGTTCTAGTTTATAAAACAAGTAGAAATGGGGTGAAGAGGAGGAAGGAAGTGGAGGAAGACTCAAATATTTGCCAGGCGTGGCAACATGTTGTGTCATCCTAATAGCTGTGACTCTCCCACTAAAGGAGACATACGCATAAGAATGCAAAAGGAAAAATTACATCGCACCGCAACCACTGAATTAGATATTCATGACCTTTAAACCTGAACTAATGTTTATAAGGTTTATCAGGTTTATAAGCCTGAAAATAAATAAACTTAAACTTGTAATTTTAAAGGAATATCGTGTAAGGTTTATGGATTATGCTTCTTCTTTAAAATCAAACACTGGAGAATAAAAGCATTTCTACATTTTATTGTAAAAATATCAGTTATTGATGTCTGGACTTCAAACTGACATTGTATGATATTGATGGTAAGAAAATAACCTGAAACTGTGGACATGCTATGGCAGACTACTGCTTAGGAAAAAAATTATAGGAATCATTTATTCATGTTTCTAGTAAAACTTTGCATCATTTTGCATTTCTTTAGGATGCTTTTAACCCATCTATATGAGCAGGTAGACTAGAAACTACCAGTGATAAGCTGCACAAAGAAACTACTTAGTAAGAAGTCAGTGAACTCTTAAGCATTCTGTGTCATCACATGTATGCTAGTGGAAGCGACATGAGATCAAGCCTGTACTGTCAAGTCTCTTCGTTGTGTGTTTTTTTTTATTGTGCAATGCTTCAGGAATGCAAATAAGTCGGAGCAGAAACTCTCTCTATATATAAACAAGCATTGAATATGTGTGTAATAAGCCTCCAAGCTAATACTTAAATTGTACTGCTTTGCATAGCAAAAGACAATGTAAACTTGGGATTTGGTTGATGTCTGAAAACATACTGGTTAGATTTTTATCCTGCAACAAGAGGAAATGAATGGGTCTTGCCATTTCAGAAAAGCCTCTCCTTCCCTCAGATGTAAAATAATTTTGATGTGATATTTATATACCTGAAGTTAGTGTCTGAAACAAGTCTAAATGTGCAAAACTCCAGTCTGTAGTTCAGCACTAAAGGATGACCGAGGTTGCTGATCTTTTTCAATGTGACAGCATGAACACATCAATTAGAAAGTCATGGTGACTCCTAAAGAAAGCAAGGTTTCTTTCTTCGAGCAAGATTTGTTGCCATTTTCATTGCACTGATTTCAAAATAAGAGACCTGAACTAATGTAACAGAAAACTATAGAGTCCTTGCTATGTTCTTCTAAGTGGTTAGTCAGAATTCACCTGAAATTTTATGTTGACTGAAAGATGTAGAATTTTGTATCTGAAATTAGAGAAGATGCTGGCAAATCAAATAGTCTGAGCACATCAAGCTCATTGGGCTGAGTTAGGCTGTACTAGTCTATCACTAATAACCTCGAAAGGAATATTCTAGAATTTATAATTATGTTCCAATATGTAACTTTTTTGCATGTACTTCCCAAATGACATTCCCGTCTTAACTGCTTGGGAAAAAAACAACACCCTACAGCCCACTTAAAAAGGGATCTCTAAAAGGAACCCTACATTTGACGTGTCCTATAAATACAAATAGTTCTGACTTCCATATATTGAGAACAGATCTGCAAGAGATAATTTTGTTAAATTACTATTATTATAACAATTAAAATAGTTTTCCTTGTCATGAGAGTACATCACGTTTAATCTCTGGGCCAGAGACCATACTATAGGCTAGATCTCTTCTAACATCTAGGATTTGAGTGATACAGGCGCTGTCCTTCAGAAAGCAATGACACACTTTATGTGGCCACCTTCTGTTTCCCTTTCAAAGTAGCCCCTCCATTTGACGTAGATTTGTTAAAATAATTGTCATTTTAAGGGTTAAACTCCCTTTAATCAAGTGAAAGTTTGTCTTCCTGTAGTTGAGGAATCAAAACTACCAGTGCACATGCTATGACAATATAGGAAGTCTTGCTCATCTACAGCAACAATGCAGCGAAATAAGGATCTTAATTCAAAAGGCTGCATTAAAAGAAAACATATTGCGAGCTGCTTTTGTTTTTTGCATCTAGGAAGAGCAAAGTACTTGCTGTTGCTGCTGCCAGCAAGACAAACCAGTGGAACTGAATAAAGCACTTCCTGCTTCATAGTAGTGTGAAAAAAATGCCCATGCAATATGTGGCATCACTGACAAAGGTCAAGCAGCAGCAATGGAAAGGAAGGTAACAGAGCAACTAAAGGCCTCTCGGTACCGTGCGTTTCCCACCTACCCACACCATTAACCACCACAACGACAACCCGCTCTTCATACGCATCTGTTAAACCTTAATGTGTTTTTAGTAAACAACTAAGATAAGAAAAATCGGTTTGAGAAATGATGACGGCTTTTGTCAGCACGAGGTTTGCAAAACAAATCGTGAACGTAAATGCGGGGGTGGGGAAGCAAGGGAGTCAGTGCAAGGTTGGACGCTGCCGCCGGATGCTGAAGCACAGCACCTCTGCAAAATCGTCACCTCGCTCGCTGCTCTACGACCAGCTCATCAGCCCGCAGGACACCCGAGAAGCGGTGATACCAACGGGAAGGCGCCGCGGAGACGGGGGTGACACCTCGCAGCGGGCACTACCGAAGTTGACAGCCCGACAGCCCCGGCTCCAATCCCCCGCAACGCCACAGGGACGAGGAGGATCGGAAGCACCTGGCCATGTACGCAGCGTCCATGACCCGCTCGGGGAGCGTTTCCTCCTCCCTCCCTCCCTGGGTCTCCAACCGAGAGAACACGGTGGGAGGGAGCGAGAGACGAGCTGCGCTAGGCCCAGCGCCCACGGGCTGGGCCCGATCTCGCCTCCAGCCGCGGGGCCGCGCCTCGCCTTTCTTGCCTGGGGGCTGTCTTCCAGCGTCTCCTCGATGGGGAGCTTGTCGATGCCGGGCATGGCGGCCGCCGAGGTTGCCTCTGCGCCGCTGCGGCTCCCGCTCCTCACAGCGCGCCCAGCTGACCCAACCCCTCCCCTTCTCCCCAGTCACAAGAGCGCCCCTGCCCCGTTCCGCGCCGGATGTCCCGCCCTCTCCTCTGCTTGCTCGGCTTTTCTATTGGCTCTTTCGTCCGGCTTACTCAGCTTCTTATTGGTGAGCATGTCCATCCCTCTGTCTCCGCGCGCGTGGCGGGCTGTGGGCGCTAACCGCCGCGTCGGGCCGCCCCCGGGTCGGGACGGTGAGTGGGAAGCGGAGACACGCAGGGGCGTTTCCACGCTGAGGGGTCTGTCCCGCGGACAGATGGTGGTTGTCAAGGGAAGCCGCTGGGAAAAAGCGAGCAAACTTGTTTTCCGTTCCTGTATTTGCAGTTAGGTGCTCCGCGTTGTCAGTCGGCATGTCCTGCTAGCCCCGTTTGTCTTCGTTCTGGGTGCTGCTGTCTCCTCCAGACAGACAGACGGTTCTCTCGGGGCCAGAACCGCAGGGGGACTCATTGCTGTTGTGTCCTTGTCACGATGGAAACATCTTCTGCGCTCTTTTGATGTAACCTGGAGCATCCCTTTTCAGAAGGCTCCTCGTTCTCCACCATCCACCAGAGCTTTTATCAAAAAAGTATTCCTGTCCCTAACTACTTAGTATTTTTTTGTTACAAAGTGATAGCTTCAACTCAGGGCCTGTCTTAAAAAAAAATATGAAGCCACCAAAAACATTGCTGACAGCAATTTCTGCTCTTCAGAAGCAAGAGCGTAACCAGTTGTAATGGAGTCCCTGCTTTCTTAGGGTGGTGCTGTGTATTTGTGGCCCTCACATCTGCGATGGCTGCTAGAATTGAACCAAATCATTGTGTGCTATTTTTTTTTTTGTAGAAAAAGCATGCTCTTAAATCGCCCTCTGCGATTAGCTTATTTTGACCAAAGTCGTTGTACTTTAAATTATTCCTGCAGGTTAAGCAATTAGTATTTTAAGAGTAGGCCTTCTAGGAAGTATTGACTATGTACAAATTGCTAGTCAAGAATATCTGTCAGGATTTCCATTTATTTTAAAACAGATTAAAATATACTGTGTGACAAATAGGAGACTGCATAAAACTCTCACTCGTTGAACTAACAAAAGCAAAACCAAGTTGTACATCGTATTTGAATTTGCCAAGTGGTTCAACTATGAAATTACTTGGTAATATTTAATTTCTGCATTTTAACAGATACACTTCTAATTACAGCCTCAAAAAAGGAAAATAAAAAGGGCTGTTCCCTTGCTGATTTTGGGGCCAGGTGAACTTAGCCTAAAACTGGATTACAAAGTACACCAAGTCATTCAGCAGAGCGAATGATTAACTATTGTGTGGTCTTATTATGGAGACCTTTCTTTATGTTCTATCAGACCATGTTTTAAAAGCAAATAAAGGAAATGGCAGGTATTAAATTACGAACAAAGATTTTTGAGGTGGGGGATTTTTCTTTGTTTGGATTTTTATTTTCTTTTTTTGTGTAGGCAATGGTGAGGAAATGTCAAAGTTACAGTTTGGTTCAATCAGGTCATTTACCAGCTCAGCTGGTGACTCACCTGATTGAAGCAAGTCACACCACTTCTCTTTTTCCCTGTCATATGAGGGTAATAATACAGAGTTATCTTACACGGTATTGTAAAGACTTAAGTCTTATACCTGTAATTATTATGTGATGCAATACTAGCATTGGTTTGGGGATTTGAGACCAATTAACTTGTGATTAAGTTTTACAGAAGTCTCCTATAAGAAATGCTCTCTGTTTTGTACTATAAGATACATTTCCCTATCTTTAATATGTAGAAAAATGGGCTTTGGTATCTCAGTTGGCATGTAACATAAAAATGTGCCTTGATCTTAGTGATGCAGTTTAATGATTCAGTTTGATCGAGTATCAAGAGGGGGTCCTTTAATAATTTTGTAATATACTGGGGCTGATTTGATTGAGTGGACAGCTTTTTCAAAAGCTCCCTTAAGTGGAAACATTTTGTAAGATATTACTGGTCTTGTTCTTACTGTTACTAATAGAAGACTATTACTAGTCTTCTTTTGTGTGTATTTTTGTGGATGTTACAAGGCATCCAAAAGTTTTGAGATGATACAAATTTGACAGCAACAGATGAGATTCAAAACTAATGAATTGAAGAATCCCTCTAAAGCCTCTAATAAGTGTGGCTTTAGTGTTAACACATTTTTCAGCACTGTAAACTTTTTGTTGGTGTGTGATTTATTTTGTTGTTCAGAGTTTTGGATTTATGGGGTTGTTTGGGGTTTTTTTTCCTCTCTTTCTGCAAGGTACTTTCTAAGAGGCCTTAAAAATATGGGGAACTAACACTTGGCATTATGTAAACAGGGAGAAGAGCAGCCAATGGCTCTTCAGAGGATTGCAGATGTCCTCTAATGGAGAGAACATTTTGCCTCTGCTGGAGTGTGAAAGTAGCTGGCTGGATAAGGTAGGCTTTATTTGCATGTTTCCCACTGTTTAACACACTGTTTCTCAGACTTTTGACACATTTCCCCTAGGATTTACCTTGAATTTGTCTGTGATCACTTCATCTTCCTGAGTCAAAACAGCTTTTACTTCAGCCAAGAAATAACTATCTGCTTTTAGTCATATTTTGTGAATATTGTGTTAACAATTTTGAGGTATTCTTGCCTGAAAAAAACCAACAAAACACAAGTTTTGAAGTTGGCTTTGAATATAACCTTTGCTGTTCACCCTTGGAGGTTGTTTGAAGGGGAGCCACATGCAGCAGAATATCTGAGGTGATGAAATACTGGTGCAGTGAGGTAAAGAAGTTGTGGGAGAGGTGAGCTGAAAGGCAGGGGTTTTGGGTGTGATAACTAATCAAGAAAGATTACATATACACCATTTATACCTTTTTAAAAAGCTGAAAATATTGCACGGGCTGTTGTGAAAGGTGAGCTGGCAGTGGAGTAGCAGCAGGTGAGAACAGTAAAAAGTAGGAACAGTAAGCATTGGGCTTTCAGAGCAAAGCCACCGAGAACTCTTGGTGTGGTCCCTTCAGCTGATATAAAGAGAGTCCTCTGAGGCTTCACATTTCTAAAGAACAAGAGCTTCATCTACTCAATGGATGATCTCTACTGTCCCTGGGCAAGAAACAGTGGTGCAAAATCTGCAAGGGAGATTAGTTTGCTGCCTCATCAAGGCTGCATACTGTAAAGGGGATTGAATTTGCATATCCAAGGAGCAGCGATTTCTCCTATTATTGATTGCTTAGGATTTTCAACATAATGTTTGTTGTGTTGCTCTAATTGCCCCTACAATGGTATTTAGCTAAAACTCTGTGGGTAATTTCATGGGTTGGAAAAGGAGGAAGTATTGATCGTTGCTAATGAGTCAAAATAGCAAAATATGGTTTTTGAGTGAAGGCTCAAGATCTGTTCACACTTTCAGTGGGAATGCCTAGAAATTTTATCTGGTTCTTCACTACCAGATATTCTTGGATCTAAAATTTTGTTCTGCCCTGTGGAAAATATATTTTCATCCTCATTTCTTACAGAAAGGTTTCTTGTCTGTTTGTGTTGATAACAAATAGCTTGCTTTTACAACTAAGCAAGCTTCTCCAAAGAAATGTAGTAACATTTGAGTGCTAGACCTTCAGCCAGACTTTCCAGTAGATTTACATCTTCATATATTTTGGTTTAGAATCATGGAGTAGTGTGGGTGGGAAGGGCCCTTTTAAAGGTCATCTAGTTCTAACCTCCTTTTGGGACATTTTTTCCCTGGATGGTCTTGCTCAAAGCTGCATCCAACCTGACAGTGAACACTTCTAGGAATATAATGGGATTTCGATATAGGCAGACATCTTATCTTTAGAATACTTTTTCTTTTCTTGTAATTTTTTATAAGCAGATACATGGAGAAGCATTAACATTTTAAAGGTCTCTTAAATATATGGTGTTTCAATTTCACTGAATTTCTCAGAAATTAGAGAGCATAATGCGAGTATCTGCCTTGTGGCATTCTGAGTTGGTACTTCCTGTTCCTATCTGTACTTGCAGCCGTGAACTCTGTTTAAAACCAAAAGTGTTGCTGTGTTTCAGTGACTACATTGCAGCCTCCAGGTGTGACTCAATTCAACATTGAGCAAATGAATGTAATATGGTTATTTTAATAACAGCACAGTTCCTCACTTCAGATAACATTGCTGAATGAACCAAACAGCCGGGCAAGCCTCAACACCAGATGGCAGCGTTCAGTGAGCTGCTGACCTGTGCCCAGTGAATGAATTAAATGGATTTGGCCTGTTTTATGAAAACTCTTTTTAAGAGCTACTGAGATCTCTTTTCTCTGAAAAGTCATTAAAAAACACTGAAAGAATGACTGTTTCCAGCTGGTAGTTAAAACCAGACTACCCTGAAGAAATTTTTTTTCCATCTTGCACAATCTTAGAGAGACCAAAGGTAAGTTACAATTACTTGGTTAACTTAAGTTTCGGGAAGATAAGTGCCTCTCATAAATGTGTCTCTTGTCACCACATATGCCTGTCTTCATTGGTAAGTCTTGATAGGTTCCTAAAGAGAGCACCTCTGAAGGTATTTATCACTTTGGGACTTGAAGTATGTGGCAATCTGAGTCTCAGCTGTGTGGCTCAGGTTAATTTCATTCATATCCATCCAGGAGAAATAAAACACATTTCAGAAAATATTTGTATTGGTGCTTGTGCTTTTCTAAACTGGTGTTCTATGTAAAGACTGTAGAGGCAGAAAACTGACCTACCAACCACTGCTATATAAGAGGCTTTATCTCTTTAGTAACTTCTGGACATGATGTGCAGTCTGAATACTGAAAAGAGCTGCCTCCGGTCGAGAAAAGGAGTCCTGTTGCTTTGTTAAGGTCATAGGTTGCCTTGTTGGAAACAGCTGTACCAAAACATGAAGGGCTGTAAGACCCTTGCTTAACACTGACCTCTCGTTCACCAGACATTTCAGAAAGCAGTGGTTTCATGCAGAGCTCCTTACAGCTCTTTTGGAAGTCTGCACTTGGAGGTTGCTGAGGCAACGATGATTGGATCTCAGTTTGCAGATGGTCGTTGCAGTTATATCGATGCCACCTCAAGATCCATTGATACATGTTAATAAGGTGTCCTTGGTAAAAATTCTTCTTGGATTGTCACTCTTTTTGGTAGTTTGATTTGACAACAATCTCATTGCACAACACAGTGTCAGTCCAGTCAGTCAACATTCTTCAGCTGAATGTCTTTCTGATATAATCCACATATGGATTGTGTTTTAATCTGTAGAATCTCCCTCAGCACAGTATTGTCAATTCTAGACCGTGCCATTTCCTTAGCAATTTTCCTGCTTCAGTCTATTCTTAAAGATTAGTCTTGGGTTGTTTACAAACGTACAGAAAATCGAAGTGGAGGTACTGTTTGTTTCCTTAATATTAGTTGTTAGCCATGTGAATGTGACCAGTTATACAGAATAAACTACTCCGAGAAAACAGTAAAACAAGAAAAAATAGCTGGCTGGATTCTTCCTCTAAAAGCACATAGTCCTATGGGCTCATGTGCTGCAAGTTAGAAGTTTTATTTAAGAGGAGTGACTTTTGCATCCTGAAATTAAAATACTGTTTTCATTTTTGCTTTGTCCAAAATAAGAAAAGGTGGATTCTCTGTAGAGAAGTTATACTGAACCAGAAGCTGGTTTGACATGTAAACTGCCGTGTGGCTGACAGATGAGCTTGAATATAAAAATGTTGTACTCAGTACTTTCTTTATGAAGAATGAAATCAGAATTCTGTTTTCAAACTATGAACTTCATTCCAAAACCTTTACCTCCTTTCTCCCCATTACTCATGATTTTTGGCCATTGTGAGTATGTGGTCTATATGACTTAAATGAATTTATAAATCTACAAGGAAGGAGGATTATCTAGTAGTTAAAGGGTGTTTTTAGACTGGCAAATTTGAATGTACTATTACTTTAAGTTCTGCATTTTTATATTTTATATTTATATTATATGCTTTATAAAAGCTGCAACAAAGTTGTTTTAATAAGAAAACTCAATGCATGAATTATTTAAAATAGTTGGTGCAACTGTTCCTGTTAACTAATCCAGGCACTTGGAAGGCAATTACACTGAGCTTTGACAACATTGCCAACCCGATGCACAGTGCCTTATGCCAAAAGCTATTGTTGTTTTATTGACCACGTTCACCATTACATATGCATATGAAAAAACAGAGGCATTTTCATCAGGATTACTCTAATAGCATTAAGAGATTATTTTTTAAATTTCCTTGGAAGGAAATTCACTTAAATGAGATTACTTATTACTTGACTGATTTCCTATCGTGCCGCTATGTTTAGGTAAGTGGAGTCCATTAGAATATCAAGTTTTTTAAAAAACTGATTTTATACATTACTGGTTTGAAATAAAAGAGAAGCACTATATTTGTGCACAGCTTCTTTTGAGAAAGTTAAGTCGATGCTCTGGTTAGGAGAGATAACACTTTTTGTCCCTCTTGGTGGCCCCCCTGGTGTCACCATTAGTTGCTAATTACTTGCAAACAAATAAACAATTAACTCCTCGTGCCTCTTGGTGAGAGAGTTTTCATTGACATGCTAAAACTTTCTAATAAAAGATTTTAATTAATGACGTTGCAAACCCAACCCCCTTGTCAACATGGCTATAAGGAGGACTTGAAGAAATGCAAGTACAGTATACGTGCTGTGCTGGCTGAAGGTGAAAGCATGGCAAGTACATCCCTATGTGCTGCTAATACATCAGCGACTCAGAATCTTCAGAAAGTGTCTAGTTTTGTAGAAAATAAAACCACACAGTGCTCATTTTCCATTGAAAATATTTTGGGACTGGAGCAGAAAAAAGATGGCATTCCAGCTGTGAAACCTCACAGACCGTGGATGGATGCATGCACCAACTTGGGTAAGTCATCTGTTTGGTTTGTAACCTTTTAAGCTTTTATTCTGTTAAAAGTATAGATATTTTCATGTTTCTACTGAAAACCAGTAAATTGAAGCTCTCATTTGCTTGCTTTTTCTAGTTTTAGGTGATGACAGCAATCCCCATCTGCAAATCCCTGTTGTTTGCTATGAAAATCATAGCAAACATGCTAACAGTAATCCAGTGCAAGACGAAAAAGTTTTGAAATGTGAAAAATATTTTTCAGTCACTGAAAGATTATCTTTCAAACGAGAATTGAGCTGGTACAGGGGTAGAAGACCAAGAACTGCATTCACTAGAAACCAGGTAGGGATTTTCTCAGTGTTTAATAAATGAATGACAATGTAGTTTAGTAACTTGCTGGTAGAAGACTATAGCAGCTGACTAATTCAATAGGTGTACCTCTGCAGAGAGAAATTTAATCCGGAACTAGTGTAAATTAACAGCAATGCTGCTAATTTTACCAGAACTGGGTTTGTGCGTGGAATCAGAATTGTGCAAACAACTGCATGGAAGTCTCCTGTTGAACAAGCTAAACTGTTTTTTTGTACTTACTTTATTTATTATTGCTATGAAGGTAGTGATAACTACTCAACAAGTGTGTTTTAATCTCCTCAGATTGAAGTCTTGGAAAATGTTTTTAAAATTAACTCCTACCCTGGCATTGATATTAGAGAAGAGTTAGCTCACAAATTAGATTTAGATGAAGACAGAATCCAGGTAATTGAAAATCTATTTCACCTTTCCTGTTGTAATTCTATCTATATGTCCTCTGGTTTTATAAATAAGCAGTTTGACAGCAGTAGCAATGATTTTAATGTACATTTATACATGTGGTATGCCCTCAATGATTTGTGAAATGGAATACTTAAACACCTAATACAGAATACTTAGATATGTTAAACCAAAGTTTGAGCTTGTGTCTTCATCTGGCCAAAGACAAAAATCTACTCATGGATTTAAACTGTTGACTTATTGAATATTTTTAAGTTTCAAAGCTTATTCTACTTAGAGTGCCGTATTTCTGAAAAGCGTGCTTTCTCTTTCAATTTTAGATCTGGTTCCAGAACCGTCGTGCAAAACTGAAGAGATCACACCGAGAATCTCAGTTTCTAATGGTGAAAAATACTTTCACCTCCAGCCTCCTAGAGTAGGAAGGATGATTTGCTCTTATGGTGCTACAACAGAACAAGAAGATTTATTGGAATTTCCATAACTTGTATTAAGTAATGATGATATATTAATTATGAATTTTATCCCCAGATTTGAAAGTTTATAATAATTTTCATTCAAATAAATTGTAAATATTTGAAGTGTTATTATAATCTACTTTTTTGTGGGGAAAGTGAAATTTTCCTACGTATTTTAGTAAGTATTTTCTGAAAAGCTTAGATATTTTTGCAGTTTAAAAAAAATCCAGACGTGAAGTTGCACGAGATTTTCAGCTAGTGTGAATTACTGCTGCTTAACTGAAGACAACACAGCTTCATTGTTTTAAAAAAAGTCGGTTTCAAGTCTGAAATACACAATATGCAAAATAGATTTTGCTACTTGAAAAACACTGTATGTTACACTGGAGTTTAAATAGCTTATTGATAACGAGTATGATACTTTCATAAAGAACATGAGTTCTTAGGAAAACAAATCTGAAGTGGAAAGACTAGTATTCAAATGACTATTGAGCTCAAACAATTGTTAGGTTAAAAGAAGCTGAAAACTAGAATATTTTTTATATCACATGTTAATTAATTTAGGATATCTGCCTCTTTAATATGTCTGTTTGAATATCTCATCTCTTGTCAGTCTAAGCGTTGCAGTTACGGAAGTTGCCCTATTAACTTCTAATGACAGAATGCGGCATCTCACAGGATGAAATCAGTGGGAACCAGACCAAATATCCAGATCACCGTGATTATTTTTAGGGTGTAGAATTAATTTTTATCAAACAGTACATGAAAGTTCATTATCTTCATATTTGATATTCATCCTGAAGCCAATATGTGGGAAAGCCTTACACAACTCCCCCCCTCAACTCTTCACAATCATGATGTAGGAAAACATTGTATGTATGGGGTTATATGGTTCCTTCCTTGGCAGAGCTTTAAGCATTTGCTGGAATTGGTGGTGTCCGTGAGACTTCAGCCTGTGCATCTTACTAGAGGTACATTTTACATGGGCCTAGCTGTATGTACACAAAAATATTTTGTGTTATGCTGATGGTTCAGCAGAAGCACTGACTTTTAAATGATATTTCAATCTGTAGATCTGAAAGAACCCCAAAGAATTTAGGCAAAAAAGGGCTGTTAACTGACTGACTTGAAAAATGTTTTAGTTTGAACCAAAATTATATTTATAGTACTCAAAAAAAAAAATGAACTGAATAATTTTATCTGCTTTTAAAAAAACCACCATGGGGAAAAATTCTGAAAACTAGGAGAAGTTATATGGGTGCTTATGACATTCCAATTGTTTTTATGTAAGTCAGAGCATAGATTGCAGACCATCTGTCTCACGCTGAAGGAATTCCACTGACCTATGGTGTTGATTTCCAGATGTCTTGTAGAAACATTTCTGCGTTATATGAAGTGCTTTGTTATTCACTGGTGGAAGAATTTGAGCCAAACCCTTAAATCTCCACAGTCACAACTATCAGGCTCATTCATTCACAGCCCGACACTCAGCTTCTGTGTCCTCACTGCCCTAACTAACTTCATAGAAGACAGCGTATCATTGTTGATATAGAATAACTATAAATAGCAAAAATATCCATAGATTCTTATAGTTTTAGTAGTGTGGATACAGTTAGATTGTTCTTCACTTGCACTTGCTTGTTTAATAATAATAAAATGACGAGATTTTTTTGTTCTGGCATGTTACTTTCAATGTAGTACCTCTGAAGAGGTAGATCTTTAAAATTTTGAAGACCTGTCTCTACTGCTTCCAGATAGTTTTGGATTCCTGTATCTTTTCTGACATGCTCTGCTTTTCCTTCAGTTTGTGTTCTTTCTTAGGACATCTCGATACATTTCAGTAGTTGTAATGGGTGATCTGCTGAATGTTTGCAAGGTGTTGGAAAATGCAGTCAGCTCAGGATTTTACGAGGTAACATAGTACCTGTTATATCATGAACAAACCAAGTATGGCTCTTCCTTTCTTGATGCTTGTATCCAAGTTATCTGCTGTCCTATGAATGAAAGGTAAGTTTGAGAAAAGGAGTGATAGAAAAAGCTTAATTTTATGTAGTTTCGTATTAGGAAAAACTGAAGAGAAGTATGATCTCACTTGAGTTCTTAGTTGATATTTTGAATGATAGGTTGAGATATGAGTTTAAATTAGAAAAAAAAAGTTTTTGTTTTCTTAAAACTACTACAGAAAAGCTGCGTTACTCTGGCAAGTATCTCTGGTCTGGTTCTATTTTTTGTCTTTAACTTTATAAACTCATTGCCGTCGTTTTTACAGAATCTCTGAAATCTTGATTTGTTTGACTTTTCTCCTGGAAATCCTGTTCTAGTGTGAAAATAACAAACTTTTATCCAGTATTGGAATGTTAAGTGTTGTGCTTTGTTTGATTCACAAAATAACCTTATGCATTGAACTTCTGTTGTATCCTGCTTTCAAAAATACTTATGAGAACATTCACAAATAAAGCAGCTTAAATGGAGTTGAATCCATTAGAAATAGTTTTTAGAGGAATTGGAATCTCAGTTTAGATACCCACCTGATCTGGTAAAGGTGAAGACAATACTGGAAATGCATGAGTTCTATTTTGTTTTTCTTCTCACCTCAAAACATATATTGCCCATAGCTTAACCTTACTGCAGGTAATTTGAAACTATTGTCTACTTTACTGCTGGAAACAAGGTTTCCAGCACCAACAGATTAGACTAATCTGTGCACATTGATGCCTAAGAACCTTACTCTATTATCTGGCAAATACCTAAATACACCTAATGTCTCTTATAATGGAACTTGTCTCAAGTGACGGAAGTCTGACAAAGCAATTTAAGAGGAGTAGAATAGTGGCAGAATAATAATAGCACCAGCCTGGTATCCAGCTCTCAATTAGCAAATGTTACTAGAAGGATGGTTGGTGTAAAGGTGCTAAGAGAGTCACCTATAGTGCCGAGAGGCAGAAAGTTTAATAGCATAATTGCATTATTTGCTCCATTTTGGCTTAGCTTGTTCATCCCAAAGTAAATGCATTAACTAGTTAAAGGAGAACCTCTATCTTTATGTTTATACCTACTCTAACCAGCATGGCTTTAAATTGTGGCCATCACTTTCTCAAATACAGCTGAATTTTTTCCCATCTTAAAAAATATTAGTCTGGACTCCACAGTGTATTCTACTCCTTTACTCCCTGATAATGGGCATCTTTCTGGGTTACTGTGGTCATGCATGTCATATGCATGTTATCTGTCTGGTACAGCCAGTCCAATTAATGATAGTGGATGAGACCATATCAGAAGGGGCACCATGCATACTGAATTTGGTTCTGCTCCAGTTCTGCATACTTTGCCTTGCAGTGTTTCTGTTTGTCTATCAACCCTCCAGAACTAGGATCAGAAAAGTCTCCATCTTCTTGGTTCCTATTCTGACTTTATCTTTTTGAAGCCACAGGCTCTTTTACTTCCAGACATATTCCCTTGCGTTGGCTCCAGTGACTATTTGACTGTGTGATAAACTGATAAATTTATCGGGATGGTGAAAAGCTGTTCTGCAAAAAAAACTGGCTAGCCATGAAACTTCTCATTCTTAATCCTGGCAAGGTGTTATGTCATCACCCTTCAACAGCTACAATATAGGCTAGAATCAGGATGATATATATTTAGAATATCTGATATATTTATTTGATAATGGAAGAGTAACAAGACAAAGCAGTAATGGTCTTTATGTGAGGGGGAGCTGGGGCTGTTCAGCATCTTGAGGGCAGGATCCCATCTGATTGCATTACAAAGGAAGTTCATGGGGTCAAAGCGGACAAACAGGATTGTTAGTGAGGGAATGGAATCTAGGACTGTTGAAGAGCCATCAGTTCTAGATTACGTTGGGGGGAAGTAGTCCCTTGATTTACGTGACATGAGAAGGAAAGGGTTAGACAGAAAATGTGTAAGACGAATCTGTTTTGGGGGACCAAAGCTGGTATCAACACAGACCAGCAGTATTTTCTTAGACCAAACCAGGAGAATCATGGAAAGTATGAAATGCTGCATTACTGTGGCACAGTATTAGCACTGTAGTTTTGCTTTCATAGATTGACTCGCAAAATAGTTTAGAAGGAATAAATTGCATTTTTTCTAATATCTGTTTTTGCAGGATGCTGTTTTTTAGCAATGAGGTAGTGCTTAGGGACATACAGGCTTTGAAGATTGTTGGCTGTATATTAGCTGCATTTGAAACACTTTGCCTTTTCGTATGAAAGTAGTCTTTAAATTCATAAATCTAGAAACAGTAATAACCGTCTGTATTTGAAATGCCCACAAAAATGCTGGGCTGCTTTTGCCCTCTTGTGGCTAGATCGTATCATTACAATCCTACGTGTTAAATGAATTCTGAGTAAAAACTGCGGTCATGAGTTAGGCTGTGGGTAGACAGAATGCCAGCAGCTGACTACCTATTGCGATTGTTGTACAAACTTTGTGACAAAATTTATATTGTACGTGCACGTGAATGCTTCATGTTTGGCCTGATTTTCAAAAGCTCTGAGTGATCGACATTGAGCTGAGCCTATTGAAAATTAGGTGCTTAATATTTTTGATAGTCTGAGCGTTTATTAATAATTAGCTATTACCTTAACTCAGTTTTGGGCAGCCAGCCTTTTCAGATCTTGTCTCTGAATTAGTTTAGGCTGCTTTCCATGAGTACATGCTCATAAAACTCCTGAAATAAACAATTTATGATAGCAGAATCTTTTGCATTCCAGAAAGCATTTGACAAAGTGGCCAACGATTAAAAAAAAAATCACCCCTTATAGTGTAAAACTTAGAGTGAGTTCTGGTACAATATCTACTAATATAATTCTTCTGTGATAACGAATACAGTGTTGACAATGCAAAGGTTTGCCATACAGAAACAGTTGTTACCACCAGACCTCATTTATTATTGTTTTATCGCAATAGCAGGGTAAGAAACAACTTTGTGCTGTTTAGATACTGTATATTCCTTAACAGCTTGTCTTGCATTTCGAAGCGTTCAGTCAGAGTAAAATATTAAAAAATGTGATAGTATCCAATTTCTTTCTTGATTCAGATATTTCTCGGTGACCAGTTAGATACTTGGGTATGATACAGTGAAATGCAATTCTCTCACTTCAGAGTGGGAACAGCATCTTATTCTGTGCTACAGGATGTGGCCATCTGACAATGTAATTGTGAAGTGCTCTAATTCATTCTGACAGAAAAAGGAAGTCCTGGGGAAGCACTCTAATGAAGCACCTGCATTGCCCTTACAAATGCAGCTGCCTATGGCTAGATATTTTTGTGAAATGTGTGTTACATGGAAAATATCTTTTCTTGTAGACATTTGTATTTAAATGAGAAAAATGACCCGATCTTTCCCTTCTCTCTGTAAACATGGCTCTGGGCAGTAAGTTTTGTCACAAATTACAGTTTAGTAGGGGTGGTGTTCTCAGTGATGGTTATTATTATCATCTGATTAGAAACAATTATCTATTATAACATATATTAACATACATTAACTTTCTGTGTAAGTATTAACAGATCTTGTTCATTGTGTTTGATCGGTCTGTTGTTGCCTGTATATTTATCTTTAATCTTTCCAAAAATAAGCAGCTAACTCAATCCTGATACCTGGCTACTTCAAAATTTTGTTTTAAAAGAATGCACTAGACTGCAGATAAAAAGAACCTTGAGTTTGTTTGTATGAGAGGTAGGGTTGCCGGCAGCAATTGTCATTCCTAACAGGGCCCTTCCTATTTTTGGGTATGTGTGTCTTATCCCAGTCTTGTAGAATTGCTGTGGATTCCTTCATAAATCTACTATAAAATGTTTTAAAATTCTTCTCTGATATATCATGTATCTATCACATAACACACAGAACTTGTAATATTTGTTTTCCAGCCTTTGTAGTTTCTTCTGCTTGTGTACTTCCCTTAGTGGGAGTAGAATTAAGTGCTATTGACAGAGTGCTTTCCAATCTTCTTCCATAATGGTTCCACAATAGTGAGATTTTATTTTCTTTTGTTTCTTCCAGCCATGTTCCTATTCTGTAACATATCTGTTACTGGTGTCTCTATGCATTTTAATTACAAAAATCTTCAAACATTTTCTTTACCCTTAATTACCCTTAGCTTTTGGCCTCAAATAACAAATGATGTCATCCTGAAGTGCTTGAACAAATAGCTTTCCCTCAGTTAAATAGGAAAGGGTTTAAGGCGGGTTATGCTCAGTAAGGGGTCCCTTAGTGTGCTAGGATTAATTTTGCAGACGTTGCCACAGGATGCTGTTGAATTTCAGAATAGGCTGTTAAATCAGGTTAGGGTTGTTCTCCCCACCCTGCCCCCTTCACCTCTATTTCCCTGCAGCAGGAAAATGACAAGCTGGCTGGATGGAAAGTATTGTGCTGTAATACCAAAGGGGCTGAGATTAGAAGTAAACCTGAGAAACTTTTGTAAAAACACTACTTCATTAACATTTCTAGCATTTATTCAAACTGCATTGTGGGGATCTTGATTTACGTTTTTAATAGTTGATTGATATGAAATGCCTATATTGCAGAAAAATGTTATTTTGTAATTGAGCGTTAAAAATAATTCTGTTGTCATTGCTAAGGAGTAACAGGCACATATCTTTGGGGATACAGTTGTCAGTTTGGAGTATTTCTAGTTTAACAGAATTTTCTTTGAAAAATGACTCTTCCGTGCAATTTTTTATTTTCTTTGCATCACAAATCTGCTTTTCTCAGTTTTGTGTTACACCTAATCCAGTGTAACAGAAGACTGCTGCTGAAAGATGCGGTCCTGCCCCACTCCCTCTTTTTTTCAGAAATGACATGTGGCCACAGAGTGTGAGTCAATTCAGCATGCTTTTGGAGCAGGGAGGAGTGTATTTGGTCGCACATCAGTAAGTTGAATCATCTCAGAGAATGGAATAGTTTCTTCCTTTCTCTCATTCATATGAATAAACAGATGCAAAACTGAACAAATGCAAAGAATTGGCATTTGACTGTGAGCTTTCTCTGCCAGCAGAATAAGTTTGCTTGTATACAATACGGAGAGGTGTGAGGTCTGAGGAGTGGTAATTTTATATGAGGATTTGAATCCATGGATCACTGATAAATTATTATTTTGATGGTGATCAGAGGTAATTTTCGTATAATGATTGTTTGGTTTATTTCAGTCAGTTCCTTTTCGCCTTACCTTACTCTTACATCTAATGTTGACTTGAGCCTTTAAGAACACAGGACTGAAACTTCCTTGGTCATTAAGTGCAATTTCCTGTAGAAGACATTAAGTCATCTGGAAAGGTCACAAGACCATTCACTCTCCACTTTGAACTCTACAAGCTTCAAACCATCCCCAAATATCTGAAGATAGACTTGAGATTTTAAAGAAAAAAGCTCAAATGTGACAGTGTGACATAAAAAGCGAACAGGAGAGAAATATTGCTGCCTGTACACTACAGGGTGTTCTGTGAGGGCAAGCTTGTTCAGCATTAAAGACAGGATGCTCGATTTCAAGACCTGTTGCAAAGCATCGAGGTATAGAAGTGGTGGCTGCCAGTGTAAAAGCAGAATTCATGCATCTATTTCCACTTTCAAGTCCCATCTGGACACAGCAGCAGCTACTCCAGAAGGGCCAATAAATGTTTGGACACAGCAGGAGGCAGCTGGCTGCCAGGACAGCGTGCTGTGCTCTGTGCCACTTGCAAGGTAGAAGCAGACAGTTGGATGGAATTGTTCTGGAGGCTGGATCTGGGCTCTATGACCCATGCTATTTTAAGCACCCACTGATAATGTCTGGATGACCTTAGGAAGTAGAGTGTGTGTCTACAGAAAGCAGCAAATTGAAACCAAAAACACTACACCCAGGGGTCTGTTCCTGTCTTACTAGGGGGCAGAGTCTTTCCTGACTCCAAATCTAATTGTTGGTTTAGCCTTCAGCATGTGTGCAAGACATAAAAGCAGGCATCTTTATGACTCTGAGCTTAAGTTTCTCTGTCTATAAAATGAGACTAGTACCACAGATTTGCCTTTCTGAACTGCGTTTTTCATGATTTTTTGGCACATTTCTAAAGGCCTAGCGATTTAAAACTTGCCTTGAACAAGGTAAGTATTCATAACAATTGATTGCTTTGATTCAAATTTCAATTCAATTTTATGGCCTGAGGTCATTGTCTTATCAAGCTGATAATCTTTCACTTGAGTTTAGCCAGATCTTTTGAAACTATGACATGTTATAATACGGAAGATTTCATCAGGGCAGAATTTTTGGGACTTTTGACAGTGGTGGGTATGTTCATACCCCTGCTGAGAGTGTCCACATCCATTTCACACTTTCTAATTTTTTTCCTAAGGTTTGATACTGGAAGATCTTTCTTCCTCCTTTTTACAGTAGATGTTCATTCCATAGGTAAACCATCCCTATGTAAGTGGGGCACTTTATTATAAGTGGTTATTTTCAAAAGATCTGGTTTTCTGCCTTCCAGTATCTGCCAGATGAAGTTCCAGAAGATCCCGGCATTAGCAGATTTTCTGTTCTGGGATCTTATTTATGCTTTTGTGGAGAGAGAGATGATACTTTGTGATTCCAGACCCGTAAGATGTTTCTGCTGATCTTTCAGCATCCTGTCTGCTTGGTTCACTGCAGCTCATCCTCATTTCCTAGCAGCGGGTGGTGGTTATCTCTAACAGGAATATGGTATTGCAATAGTCATGATTGTCTGACTAAGCTGAATACTTCTACAAGTATGATGCATGTTTTCTGGCCCCAAAGTGAGATGGTTTTGTAAGTCTTCCTGCAGTTGAGGTCAGTCTCTCATGGGAGAGATTTCAGTGCTAGAAATGTGTAGTATGGGTGGACCATTCAACTTCCAAGGCTAAGAAGGAATTTTTCCAGAGAGAAAAATTAGGTAGGGAATTCTTAGCCATATTATCAGAACTCTTTAGTACATGAGTTTTCATGTTTTTATAGGAACTGCTGAGTTCTCAGTGTCCCTTCCATCTGGGAACAGCTGTTCAGAAAGGGAATGGGAAAAAAAAAAAGTTTTTAGCTTTAAGCAAGAAGGTAAAGTGGCAACCGAAACCAGCTGTAGAATGCATGCTATTGATACCCATGACTTTTGGATGCTATTTGGAAACAAGAGACTTGTAAATAGGACAAAAGAGCCTACAGAAAAGCAGAGTCTGCACCGCCACTTTTGCCCTTATATTAGTTAGCAGCATTTTGCAGAATTTAACTAAAAATGTTAGCTGCTGTCATTTGATTCCCACCTCTCCATTACAGTGGAAATTATTCTAAATGTATATGAAGCATTGAAATACTTCTGTATTGAGTCTGTTAATTCCTCTTAGTTAGTTGGACGTGGTGGCAGTATGGAGATAACTTTTCAGATGTGTCATTTTGTTATAAGCTTACGCTATTGGGAAGGGAGCATCAGTGGTAAGTTTGTCAGATGGCATTTTTGCTTTGCGTTAGTAAGTTTGAGGTCTTAGTAAATAAGATAATTTTGGTGCTTTCTGGTACTCCCAGTGTAATCAGTGGTGGTTCTTCAGTTATTCTGCTACCTTAGGAAATGCCACTGTTCATTCTGTGTTTTTTTTAAATTAAAATCGCTATAGGCTAATGCATCAATAGCGTAGATAATGCTAATTTTCCATTTAGTTCTCACTTCAAAATTTCAGCTTCTCAAGCAGTCTAGATCTCTCTTACCAGGGAATGCCAAACAGATTTCCCTGTAGTTTAGAAGGAGGTCTGTCTGCAGGTCAGTGGAGCTGTGTGAATGGGAGTTACTGCTTGTCATAGGTGGTTATGGGCAGCAGAGACATTATTGTCCTGTAAATAAATTGTACATATGACTTCCTTTCAGTAGCCATGATATTATGTTGCTTTATGTCCTTTGTAATGCATTAAAACATAAAAGGACTAGTTATTTATTGTTTTTATACAACCTGACTTGTTTTTGTTGTTTGTTTTTTTTTTTTAAATTAAAAAAGGCTTACATAGATTTAAAGCCTGTTTGGTCACTTCTGAGTAATGCAAGGAGAAAGTAAAGCAAGAATACCCAGATAGAAGTCTATGGTGGACAGTGGGGAAAAAAAACAAACCCTAAACGTATGGTAAACTTTACTTCTGGTCTGTGATGTACTTCACCTTAGAAAATACCTTGTCATAAAATCAGTGAAATTCCGCCTATAGAATGAGTAGTATTAATACTGCCTTTTCCAGAATTCCAGCCTGCAGGAGAAATGGAGATCAAAAGTAGGCATCATTTGTTTGCAGAGCATTGAAAGGACTATGGCCTAATCTCCCGTTTGTGCTAAAAAAGTTTAATGGCAAGAATCTTATTTCTGTTCGGGTCACCGTGAATGGCGGTGACCATCCTGAAGTCCCCTGTTTTCAAAGGTAACGATGTGCAAGAACCATGATTCATCAACTTAAGCATTTTAAGAGATTTTTAGTGTATTATTTTTGCCAGTAGTCACAAAGGATGGAAACTCCTATGACAGGTGTAAAACCAGTACCAACGGGTTGTATTTGCTTTCAGCTGACTGGCTTAGTGGTGGCTTTGTACACTCTTTTAACCCAACCATAATGCCTTTTGTAATACTAATGAGTTTGTCTATTCCATTAGGATTATGTTTTTGTCCAGTAATCATAGTGACAGAACGTACTAAAATTGGAGTTTTCAAGAACAATTGGGGTTAAGTGATATGTAAAAGTGACCTATGATCAAGCCCTGAGCTCCCTGATCTCAAACTGAAGAAGCTGAAGAAGTTAGGACTACTTGAGTAGACAGTTTAAGATCTAATGAGCCCGTGAGGCCCTTTCCAAGCTAAATTATACTGTAGTTCTGTGCTTTGGAGGAGCCTTGAGCTTCTGAGTCTCTTACATGATTTTGAGAACTTTAGGCAAGGGGTTCATAGTATATACAATTCCCTGATATATCAGAGTAGCTTGCATTTGAAATTTATTAGAATCGTGATTTATTTTCTTTTAGAGAAATGTTTTGATCAAAGCATGTAATACCAAAATTAACTGCAGAGACTCGCTCCAGTTGAAAAAGCTGAAACATCTATTGCTATATACAACTTCTGTTGCTTTTTCTTTTTTTGCGATTGAAATGATATGACAAAATATTCCTCTAGTTTCTCGTTCTTAATACGGCATGCATTGCTTTTTAGTTGTTAGAGGTACGACTGATATTTGGCCTGTGGCCCTGATCTCCCAAAGTACTGGGACCGTGCCGCTGTGGTTTCGTGCAGCTCAGCCCGGTCAGGGAAGGGGCACCTCTCTGCTTCCCGGCTTGAGGAGGAAAGAGAAGCTAAAATCCATAGGTTACTGTAAACTGTATCCAGCTCCGCAATGTAGCGAATGGATCAGCAAGAGGGTATCGCACCGTGTAAAGCGGACGGGGAAAGATACCGACTAAAGCCCGTTATCTTTCGGGCGAGCAGCCGGGGACCGCCGTGCCGCCGGCTCCGCGGGCAGGCCCCGGTACCGGGCGCGCCGGGAGAAGGC
>VWZK01004523.1:63087-117553 GCA_013396935.1 Baryphthengus martii
CGGGAGGGTGAGTGGAGCGAAGGTCACTGCGCGGTTCCCCTCGCCGGCAGCCGCGTTCGTGGAGCGGGGCTTTCTGCGAACCGCGGGCTTGGACGGCGGGGTGCGGGGAGTTCCCCAACTTCGGCTCTCGGCCGCTGTTCCGTGCGGGCAATGCAGGTGGGGTGGGCGCCTCCCCGGACGTGCCGGGAGGGAGCGGGCTGTCTGGGAGGGGAAAAACGGCTTCTCCAACTAACTCCTCTGCTCCAGGGCTCTGCCTTTGCAAAGTGATTTGCGGCCGGGGGCGAGGGTGGCATTTCCCGGGAAGGGATGCGTGTCGGTTTCTCGCGGAGTGGGGGAGGCGTCTTGTAACCGGCGAGTGTGAAGAAGTCACTCAACAGGTCTCTTACCACCAGCGCACCCCTTCCTTCAGTCGACCTGCGCTGCGAGAAGGATGAAAGCGATCACTTGGGCTTTGTTATTTTAATGACCCGAGGCCGGCTCGGGGTCTTAGCTTCGGGCCTGGTCATTATACAGAGGATGTAGGAAATTTACGGGAGAGGGAAGAGGGGAGGAAGGTGATAAACGTTTTGTTACTGCTCTTTGCCTTTTGTTCCTGCTTCTGGTGTGTTTTGCTGTCAGACTTTTCTTCATTGCTTTTGCTATTTAATTTTTTCTTTATATTTTAAAATAACTTCTGTGTTGTGTGTTTCGTGTTTTCCTCTCTCCGGATGTCTGGTTAGAAGTGCAGTTGAAGCGTGGTGAGCCAGGAACACTGGAGGGAACACAACTGACTTTCATTGCTTTTCCTTTTTGTTAGACTGTCACTAAGGATTTTCTTGGTTTCAGATCAGAGCCTTTGAGAACGTTACTGGAACACACGGTTCAGAAGTTTGTAGGGCATAGTTTAGAAAGGCGAAAGCGTTGGAAAATGTGTAAAAGAAGAGTGTGAAAAAACAAAATGTAAACTCCGATAAATCCTAAGACCTGATTTTTTGTGTGTTTCATTACACTGTTGAAGGTTTAGATCCCCTTGTTCGGTCTTTTTAACTGATAATTAGGAATAAAACCTTTTGGCTCAGTATGTCTGTTTTTCACCTCACATAAACATATTTAGGCAGGAGACTCCACAGGCTCATAACGACCACTGTTTATGTTTCTGTCAAGTTTTGCATCAGGTATTAAGTAAATTACCACTATTTAAAGTCATAACACCTGTAGTGTCTTTTGAAGTTTATATAAATACACAAATGCAATTTGCAATGTATTATTTTTGCTTCCATAATTAATGTCATTGTGTGGATTAAACCTGAAAGAGCCATAATATGACTTTAAAAATATAATGATTTTGAGTGGCTTTTAGATTAGTAGAAATTACACTCTTTTCCATCAGCATAAAGCCCCCTCTCTCTTTATTTCTCACAACAAATGTGACATTTAAGCTTATTAAGTATTTGTGCTAGTTTCTGTTTTTCTTGTATTTTCAGCTTGAAATTCAGACTTCCCCAGCCAATTTAATAGATATATTGTCTAATTGTTTAGCTATAATTTCGTGGCCTGATTTTGTAATACTGCTCTTGGTTATGGTTGCCTACATAATCCGAGCAGGGCAGTATTTATGAGAGTAATGACTGCAGGATGGTACCCATTGGCTCAGTTATGTGGTATTTATCTTGGTCCTCATGTAAGTTTTGAGTAGACTTGACATAATATTAAATGACTGATGGCCCCTCTAACACATTGTCTGCTCTGGAGCAGGGTCGCCTTTGAAGTAGTACCCTGTAGGAAGTAAAGAGACTATTTGCTCTATTAAAATTCCTTGGTATTTCCTCTGTTTAACCACAGGCCACTTCCCCTCTGCCACTCTAAACACTGCAGGGACACTGACTGATTGAAAAGACACAAGCCCTAAAGTAATTGTATCCTATTCAAATAGATACTTTTATTGCAGGTTATTTATAAGTAGTGTCTAATTAATGTACGTTAAGGACATGAATAAATCTTAACATTCTGTATACAGAAAGTAAAAATGTCTAGATTGCGGTAAATGAAGCAGTTGAATCGAAGTAATTCTGAATGGCATAAATAAATAATCTAGAAAAATATTGATTAACTTTTAGTAGTTGTTTAGTCCAAGGAGAAATAAAAGGTAGATAGGTGAGTGTTTGTATGTACATTTAGATGCACATGCAGGTTGGGTATTTTCCTTAGCTGACACTGTGAATGTGTGATGTGCTCCCAACTGCTGAAGAATCTCCTATTGAGTGTTGGTTTTGAAAATCTACATTCCATCTTGGTACATTTGTACAAGTAATGCTCATTTTCCTTTCACTCTACAAAATACGGTGTTAGTTCCTCAGTATTTTGTGGCAGTAAAAGCTTGACTTGATGAGAGCACATTACTGGACTGTGGTTGAAAGAATGTGATGAGAAGGTATTTGATGTTTTGATTCACAGCTCCTGAAATTATTTTTATTAGCTAATGCTTTCAAAACAAGCCTTTAGATGTGATTTTATTTTTTAACTGCTTTTATTGCAAATTAATTTATATTAATTTATATTAGTCACCTTTTCTAGTAATACTTTGACATTTGTCTTGCAAGCTCAACAAATTGACCTTAAGGGTCTTTTCCAACCTAAATGGTTGTATGGTATGTCTGCAGTAGGAAATCAGGATGAGCAACTTAACATTAGTGTTGCTAAGAACTATCAATGTTTTTAATAGGTCCAGGATTTTAGAATTTTGATTGACTTTGCTAAGTCTAGGATTTCTTTCATTGATGTTTAACAGACATTTGAATGTATTCCTTCACTTAATGTTATTTCAGATTAAGGTAGAACAGTTGCTTAAAGGAGAATAGTACTGCAAAGCAGCTTTCCATATGGATGGTTTTACTACATCATATGCATACCTTTATCCAGAAAAAATAAATCAGGGAATGGCCTCTCTTAATCTAGATTAAGTACGTCCACATGGGGAGCTATTCTGGAAAAGTAGTCTGAATTTTATTTTCATCCTACAACCAATGCATGAGGTGTACAGAGAAGGCAGACTTGGGCTCTGATAGTGATTTGAATATATTTCAGATTCATTTATTCGGTGTTAAACACATGAGCAACTTTTCTCTAAAGTTGTTTTGTAGATTCTAATGGGACTACACACATGAGTAGTTTTTTTCATATGTTTCGTTTCTCTGAAGTTCCTGGCACTGAACTATGTTCAGTATAAAGCTTAAATTTAATAAGACCGTATGGTGAGAAAGAAGAAATAATACAGCATTTTAGCAAACCTTTCCCCCACCTCCGCCTTGTTAGCAGAGAATTGTACCTTCCTGTGCTCCGCTCAGCAAAGCTTATCAGACCTACTGGGGGCTCTGTTCCTGTGCATTCTCCCCTGAAACTCTCCCTGTGTCATCTTTCATGCTCTTTATTTAAGGAGCTTTCCATTTCCTTTTTTCTTTCATAGCAGAGACTCTGAAAGAACCCTGTTTCCTACCATTCCACTATCAGGAGCTCTGCCTCTCTTGTTATTCTTTAGGCTTGTGCTGCTATGTCCCTGCATTTATCTCCTCAAGCATCCATCTCAACACACACTTTCTTTACAGCTAAGATCTTTTTAAGTACAGAGCAAAGTTGCACTGAAATAAATTTCCCAGCTAAATTTATGTTTTTGGAATTTAATTTAGAAAGAAGAGTAACCTGTAAAATGGCAAGAAATAATTTACTAGAATTTAAATTCCTCCCTTCATTTCTTATTATTTTCCAAAAATTAAAACCCCACAACTTTCTCCTGTAGAGTATTTAAAAATTTTAAAGGATATTGAGCAGAAAACAGACCTAAGATGAATCATGGTGAAAAGGTGTTCATGTCTGTCATCAGGGGGTTCTTTAATGTATAGACAGTTCCAGGGTTGATTGAAAGTTCTACAGACCAGATGCCAGCAGTTCTGTACCCTCCATTTATTTATTTTTTTTTTTCCCTGAAATTTTAGAATGAATAGATTTCTCTCCGCTGACATAGAACAATGTGGTAGCATTTTAGAATTGATTACATATGTCATTTAAAACTTAGTGCGTTTGTCTCATTAGATAAAATGCAACATGTTGAGAGGAAGGCTTTGCAAGCACAGCCAGTCATGCAGTAGGCATCTGTATTACTTTTCTTTGGCTTAGAATTTGGCTTCAAGATCACTCCAGGGTTTGAGGGTTTTTTTTGAGTTTCATTTATCAAGTAATGTAGCGGAGAGTGTGACTCCATTTTTACTCCAGTATCAAAAAGTGTTGATGACCATCTGCCTATTTTATTGAAAATGACGCAAATTAGCCTGCTAGTGTTTAAATAAGTGGTTAAATATTTCCTTGGGAACTATGAGGCTGTGCAGTTAAAATGCTGTGTTCTCAGAATGAGCACTCAAACATACCATGTAGGGAACAAAATTATGGAAACATAAACCTGCATATGAAATAGAAACTAATTCTCAGTGTTAACAGCAAAAATATGTATTTCCTTGTATGTTCGTGTGGAATTGGTAAATTTGAATATGATGATAATTTGTAAGCTGTTCACTTAAGATTTCTGCAACTGCTGTCTCTTAGGACTGGTACAAATTTGCTTAATTTCCTCTTTAGATCACGTCTCTTAGTTTAGATGTTGAACTCTGCTCCCTGCCTTTAACTTCTCTCCAGATCTGCTTTTGAGTAAGTAGTAGCGTAGCCACTAGTGTATCAGACTTCTTAATTTAAAATTTTGAGACACTTATTTAAGAGCAAGTTCTGCTTTAATAGATTAATACTTTATAGCCCACTAGTGAAAAGATGTTAAGCAGTCATGATTAGACAATACTAGCTTTTCTTTAGTTAATTGTTTTGTACTGTTAATATAACATGGATGTCACTTAATTAAAACTGCAACATTTAAAGGGTGTTTAATAAGAACCAGCTGTCTTCCAACAGATCAGTCTGAAGATGATGAAACAAAGCTTTGATGTGAAGCTGCCTGCTTAATTCTGCTCAAAGGCTGATTTTTACCCATAAATTTGGCATGTTTTTTAGAAGCAAACAAGAAGCAAGGAAGTGTGTGAAGTATTACCAGAGAATTGTTAGGCTTGAATGCAGTTTTTATTATATAAAAGTAAAAGTATGTTTTAAAGTATATTGCTTTGTTTTTATATACACTTCATTATACTGGTATAAGTATATTCAAATCACTTTTCTGAAACTTTAGGTTAATGCTGATGTTTCCATACCATGTGTTGTTTTTACACTTAGAAAAGAACAATATGCATAAATACATCACACCTAGAAAAACACATAAAAGTTATATCAAAACTATGGATGTTTATTTGTTATATTCTTCTCCCTATCTTTATTATGAAAAAATACTTTGTGGAAATGGAAGTTACAGAAACTTAACGTAAGGAACTATGGCTCAACCAGTACATATTAATACTCAATTTTAGGTTATAATAATGTAAGACTTTTTCAAGGATCCAAATTTAAGTGCAAGCTTAAAAAGGATTTTATCCTTTTGTGGATATAGTATTTTACAATTTTTACATTTTCCAGTTATTTGTCTTTTCTGTCTTCTCAATAGGAATCCCTCATCTTGACACCCCAAACTTATACTCAGAACAACTTTAGCCAGGTATATACTTACTAAAGTAATGAGTACAGGCTTATGTCAGTAACGGTTAGACTAATTTCTGTAGTTCTGCTGCAATATTTATTTAACAGAAACATATATATTATCACTTTGATTGTCCAGAATTCTGCCAGACAAGCCAGGGTATAAATGTGCATTTTAAAATGCGTGAATCTATTTTACTTATAAATTGTACTTTCAGCACCATATCAAAGACATCATTTCTGGATTTAAAAAAAAAATAAGCTGGTGATCTCCATGGGTTGGAGAAGATGCCCCTTATCAAATGGATTTACTGATATGCAACAAGTGGATGTAATTTTTGGAAGCAAGTCAAACTCTGTAGACAATAAATATTAAGAAACAGAGAAAGTGCAGTTAAATAGTTCTTAGTGAACTTCAGTGACTGTCCAGTTTTCTCTGGATCTATGTATATCAAACGTTCTGTCTTGCAAATTACTTCTTGTTTGCCACCAAAACTCAGAAAACTGTCAGTAAACCCATTTCTTACATACATAAATTTTTAGTGTTGTGTTTTCTGCAGTTCATAAATACTTCATAACTGCCAGTTCTGAACTGGTTTTGGTTTTAGCCTATCAGTGTCTTCACTTCTGACATAAAAAACACTTTGAACACAGACTTTCTTGGGTGGCCATGTGTGCAGGAGGGCCTGAGTTTTCTATTTGAAAAGGGCTTGGAGTAACTGACGTTACAGTCAAGATGGATCTGATGACCCTGTATCGCCGTTTGAATTTTTTGCTAAGTCTTCTAGGAACACCGGCCTTCAGTGGGTCTCTGCTTGCCAAGCTTTCTGTTTTACAAGTTGCTTCGTTTGCCACCAGCACTCAGAAGGCAAGCTGATACCTGGTGTGTTAACCCTTCTGTTCATGAGGCCTGTTCTGTTTGGTAGTGTCAGTCAAATACCCCGAGGAGATACTGTCCAAATGCACTGTTTCTTGACTGAAAAATAGAAGTGGGCTTCTGGTTAATTTATGGTGTGACTGCAGTAAAGAACATGATTCTGAGGAAAGAAACCTACCGTGATTTAACAGTGCCTCAGAAATAGTTGTAAGTCTGTTTAGCCAGAGCCCATCTGGTAGAAAGAGTACTAAGAAGTGAAACATTTATGACAAGGCAAGTCAGAGCAGCTGCCAGTCCAGCAGTAACTGTCAGTCGTACCTGTGCAGAGTTGGACTAAATTCTCATTCCTGCCCAAAATACAGTCTTTAAACTTCCAAACCAAGCAGAACTGGAGGCAGAAGAGATGGAAACAGCACTAGAGGAGCCCGTCGTGGCAAAACCAGAACAAGATGACGCAGCTTGTGGTTGTGGAATAAGTTCTAGAGCAGGTAACCTGGACAGGTCAACTAGATGGCGTTCTAAGAACAAATTTCAGCTATTTATTTCTTTAAAAAACCCAAACAAAACTAACAAACTGCGGGAACCCACTGAAGAAGCCTCACAGAAACAGATTCCAGACAAAGAGGATAAAAGTTGCAGATGAGCAAGGTTTTTATGTTAATAATGTTTTGAAAGGTAATGAAATCACATGGACCAGTCACATCATTGTTCTAGTCCTCCTGTCACCTCTACCACTGCAGGGATAGATTCCAAGAACATAAGGAAAATTAAATATGCAGGTAGGGATTTGTTCTCTCAAAGATAACTTGATTATTAAAACTAATTAAAGCTTGGATTAGAGATTTAGCAAGCATCAGCACATGTTTCAGGAGATACTGTATTCTTTGGACTTCTGTCTCCCTTGAAGTCTGTTATAGTATATATCACTACTGACTTTGAAGAATTGTTCCAGACATCCTGTTTTATTATCATTGTGCTGATACTGGTGCAAAAGTCCCCTGAGTATGCCAGAACGCTACCTCTTGGTGCATCAGTTGGGCAGCAAGGGTGTAGCAAAAGAACTGGCTGAAGGGATAGTGAGAGAACTGGCTGAATGACAGAGCTCGGGGGCTTGTGATCAGCAGCACAGAGTCTAGTTGAAGGCCTGTAGCTTGTGGTCTTCCCCAGGAGTCAGTGCCGGCTCCAGTCTTGTTAAACATCTTCATCAGTGAGCTGGAAGAAGGGATGGAACATAACCCTCAGCAAGTTTGCTGATGATACAAAATGGGGTGGAGTGACTGACACCAGAAGGCTGTGTTGCTATTCAGTGAGAGCTGGACAGACTGGAGAGTTGGGCAGAGGGGAACTTCATGAAGTTCAACAAGGACAAGTGTAGAGTCCTGCATCTAGGGAGGAATAACCCCATGCACCAGTACAGGTTAGGGGTTGACCTTCTGGAAAGCAGCTCTATGGAGAAGGACCTGGGAGTCCCGATGGACAGCAACTGAACCACGAGGCAGCAATGTGCTCTTATGGCCAGGAAGGCCAATGGCGTCCTGGGATATATTAAGAAGATTGTGGCCAGCAGGTAGAGGAAGGTTCTTCGTTTCCTCTATTACGCCCTTGTGAGGCCACATCTGGAGCACCGTGTGCTGTTCTGGGCTCCTCAATTCACAAGAGACAAGGAACTACTGGGGAGAGTCCAGCCGATGGCTACCAAGATGATGAGGGGGCTGGAGCATCTTTCTTATGAGGAGAGGCTGAGAGACCTGGATCTCAGTCAGAAGACTGAGAGAGAATCTTGTCAATGCTTGTAAATATCTAAAGAGTGAGCGTCAAGAGGATGGGGCTGGACTGTTCTCAACGGTACCCAGTGATCGGACAAGGGACAGTTTGTGCCAAACTGGAACCACAGTAAATTCTGTCTGAACATAAGAAAAAGATTCTTTGCTGTGAGGATGCCAGAGCCCTGGAACAGGCTGCCCAGAGATGTTGTGGAGTTTCCTTCTCTGGAGATATACAAAACCCGCCTGGATGTGGTCTTGTGCAGCCTGATGTAGGTGAAGCTGCTCTGGCAGGGGGTTTGGACTAGATCTCTAGAGGTTCCTTCCTACCCCTACCATTCTGTGATGCTGCGAAAGGAAGCTAGTTCTCTGGCTGGGAAATGTCTGCATCCTAATTTGGTATCCTGTTCAATGGTCACCCACATTTTTCCTCATCTCTTGGCTGCAGATGAGAATTTTTCACACGTTTGAGACTCAAAATGCTCTGTTAGATTCTAGTAAAGGACACATACTAAGTGGTTGTTTCTGTACTTTTAAAGCCCCCTCCATTCTTTGGTAGGTCCTTTAGGCAGTAGGTAACGAATGTCTTTAAACAGGATGAATTTCTTCGCTTGGCTTAGGAAAATAGTTGTCTGGTCCTGTCCGAACTGTGCAGTACATTAAACTCCTCTGTTCCTCCTTCGGCCTTAGTAAAACAATCCATTGCTGACTGTAGGTGAGTTCCTTAATCTCTAATGACCAAGTTAAAAGAGTTAAGAATGAAATCCTTTTCTTAGCATGTTATTAATAATTAGGACTGGAGTGGTGGTTAGCAAACTTTTTCAACAGGTTTATGTAGAGATGAAATAGGATGTACAACAAGATTATTGAAGTGTCAACCTGCAGGTGTATGTAATGCAGAGTGCGAGTGGTGGGGATTGCTTGCTTTGAGATCACCAAAGGATCCTTACTCCTTCATTTCACTGGTAGGACACGGTACCTCTGAATAGGAATCAAGACCTAGGAGAGGGCCATGGACTTCCAGGGCGGATAGGAAGAAGATGACTGCTAGCTCACCTACTGCATGAGAAACACATTGATACTGGCTACAAGTGAGCAACATTTTCAATAAAGTAACAAAATCTATCAGTAGTACGTAAATGAATATTGAACACCTAGAATATATGTCATAGGAATCTGTTAAATGGATGTTATGATCTTTCTTCATGTTGCCTCTTAATTTTAAAGCTGTAGGTGCATGAGCACCCTTCATTTCACTTACTCTGCTCTTGGGCTTGTACTCAGCAAGACAGTGAATGTGGTTTTGGGGCGCATTACTCCTACTGCATATTCTAATGTGTCCAAGTAAATGTGAGGAGTAGTTTTGTCCTAGGAGATTTCATGCTAGATCAAGTATCTTATCTCTTCTTGCAGGCCTGAAAGCATAAACTCTGAAACATATTTTCTGATTAATTCAACAGAATTAGAGTTATGTGGCCATGACTGATCTGAGTCAAATTTGTACCACTGGGTGATGATTATCTTGGTGCTGACTGATGTGCCTTCTTGTTGGCAGCACGGAGTCTGCAAGCCAGCAGTCTTTGAGTCCGTACCTGGCCTTTTCCTTTACAATGCTGCACAGAGTATAACGTGTCACAGCAATGCAGAGGTCGTCTTAATGTCTTCAAGGGAAGTGCTGTTGAAATGTGTTCTTCTGTTTTCTGCTACCTTTATATTCTGATCTAACATTGAAAGAACAAGCTCCTTCTGTGCTGGAACTCGGGCTTGACAAAAACTCTAAGGGACAAACAAGGAGCATGCAGAGTTCAAAGGGCTCCAACTAAATGGGTGTATGAGGTCATAATTTGCTCTGAAAGGTTGGCATTACACTAACAACTAGACAACATCAATTTCAGTCTCAAGGCTGCTATGTGGAGATGATAGGCATGCAGTTCTGCTTGGAACTGTGTATTCTGTGCTTAAAGGTTTCCAAAGAACTGATTTCTATCAGTCTATCTACATGATTCTTTTACTTCACAAAATTGCATATAATAACCATTTCTATACCCCCAGTAATGTGGCAATGCTGGATATTCCTCGTGGTTGGTGGGCAGACTTGGATTCTAATTTCTGACCTTCCTTATGTTCTCCACTCCTATATTGGTGGGAGGGACTAGATATTTCTGATCTTACCTCTGACTACATTCAAATCCAACCAAGCAATCACTGACTTCTCTGACTTTTTTTGTATACGGCTGTGGGAAAATTCCTGGTTGGCTGGCTATGAATTAATGAAAATCCTTAGAATGCTTCACTAATGATAGCTCCTGTGGCTTTAAAAATGCTATTCCCTTTTTTAATTTGAGAGAGGTCACAGAGGTTTACAGAAACTAAGAAAAGAAAACTTAACATCTGGTTGTGCTCTGTTGATGACTGCTTTTGTGTGAAGAAAAGTTATGGCGTCTCCTCAGCATCAAACACATTCAAGGTGATCCTTTCTAAGAACTCTTTGCAATAATACTTTTCACTCAAGCTGTTTTCTAATTAATTTTGCTTTGTGTTTTCAAATCGAGGATTTTAGTCCTCTACGGGAATCCCAAACTTATAATATTGTCACTTAAAATACACCATCCCTAACTTTATAAAATAAACTTACTTTCTTGAGTTTTGTATTAAGTTAAAAATATTTATGTGTCTTTCTAATAATTTGTTTTAAAATTGTAGAACTCCAAGATTAAAACAAGTTATTGGGTTAGATTCTGGGATTCATGAAAGGAAATTTGCATATCCATAGTGAAGCTCAAACTTGTCTATTTATATATAAAGTTCTGAAGAGTAATCTGATTTGTTAAAGGCTATATAATTTTTTGTTTTTTTTTTAAAATACAAATTAAAATAATGTATGGATTTAGTTTAGCTAGTAGGAAGGCATAATATCAGAATACTTGGGTCCAAACAGTAAATCTTCTAAATTGTTAAAACTAGAAGCTATCAGCTGCTCAGTTAAACATGTGTATACCAGGTGTGACTGGTCCTGAACCAGAAAGCATAAAAAAATGCAACTTTAGAGTCTTTTAATAGTCACATTATCTTTTTTATTTTATACAGTGATTTAAACAAACTGTATACAGGCCTCTATTTGTCATCTATTTGAAACAACACCCCAGTCTATTTTACTTTTAAACGTAAAATACTAAGGAGTTCGTTGAGTGGTTTTGTTTCTGTAGTTTGGTGATTGTTTTGTTTTGTTTAAAGAGGTAAAATCCTACCTGTTAAAATCAGTAGAAAAACTTTGACTTCTGTTTTGATGGGATTTTGTCTTCTTTGTCTGAAGTGGCTTCAGACAGAGTGATGACCGTGTGCTAAAGAGCTGCGATTGACTTCAGTTGATAAGCCGGGGGTTTGGCACACTTGAGAAACAAGCCTCTTGTCCAGCTGCTGCCTTGTGTGTGGGGATATTAGTACTCACTAAACTAGGAGGCAAGTTCAACATGCAGTTCACTTCCACAGTAATGTCCCATCTGGAGAATTTTGGTGGTAGCTCTTCTCAGCACAGGACAGTGCTCCAGACAGCCAGAATAACTTGGAGCTAGCGAACTGAGTATCAGAACCAGGACAGTTGTGTCATTCTTGTGTTCATGACTGACCCAGAGCAGAGCCGTTTGCTGGCTTGGCAAGTTCTGACACTTAGGCTTTCTTGATTATAGCTATCTTAATCACAGTGTTGCGTAGGTGTGTCCTGGAACAACCCATTTAGTGTGTTGTCACAAAGTAGTGCACTGTGAAGCTACATCTTAGTTTATCACATAGTAATAACTTCCTTTAAAAACAGACCCTTAGGGAGATACATATTTTTTTTCCAAATGTAGCAGAATAAGTGTGAGTACAGCCGCCTAGACAATGAAGAATTTCATCCGTTTTCCCTGTCTGAGCTATTCAGGTGCCAGTCCGTAGCTTGTCTCAAAGCCCCTGTAAACCTGCATGCACTGCTTGATATTCCTCCAATTTCTATGGCGATCAATGTTATCTCCCTGTCTGGGCTTGCCCTTAATTACAGGCAGTAGTAACGAAATGAGGCTGGAAGTTGGAACAGGTAAGTTGTGCAATTTACTCTGAGCATAAAGACTGTTCTGTCTGGATGAGCTTTAAATACGGTGTGTGAGGGGGCGTGGCTGAATCACAAACCTTTTAAACAAAATTTTCAAGCTTCTGCCGGACTTCCCCTTGAAGTCTTAGAGATATGGGGTATAAATGGGTGATTTAAGCTTCACCCTTAAGTATGAGCAGATCCTTAGAAGCTTGGAGTGGGATTCTGAGAAGAAATGGAGTGCCCTAATTCCTATTAACTTTCAATAGGATTTGTTCTCTTTTGTGGCTCAGGGTGTAGATACATTTTATATTGACTCAGCAGTGAAGCTGGTTAGTGAAATTTTCACTCCTATCGGCTTCCTTCCGCTTTGGTCTTGCTGTTTGCTTTTCCTGCCCCACCTGTTTTAATGCACCTGTTTGTGAACTGCATTGTAATTCACATTATTAAACCAGTTTGAATTGAAAGTCTCCTTTTTTTTTTTTTTTTTCTTTTCTCAACTGAGGTCATTTCAATGACATGAGTAAAATGAGATGGCCACACAGTTTATGTTAAGTTCACAAGTGGTGAACTACAGCGTGAAGGAGGAGCCAAGGATTGGGCAGGGGAGTCAGGAAATCCCTAAGCTCATTTTGTGATTAAGTCAATGTTGCATGTAACTATTCAGATACTTTTAAAATTGCCACCCTTGAGATATGTTCATTTAGATACCTTTAAAAAGTATCTGATCAGAAGAGTTTGAGGTTAGTACATTGAGCATGTATGAAACTTTAAATTCTACCAAATTTGTCCTATGAACATTTTTAAACAGTGACTTTTTCACAATCAAGAAGATGATGATGTTTCAGAAATTGCTTCATTGTCTGTTGAAATACAGCCAACTCTGTGGTGAAACACAGAGTGCACTGTAACACTAGACAACCCTTCCTGCCAGGAAATGAAGAGTCGTGTATTCATTTGTAACCTCAGGGGGGTTATAGTTTGTGAATGGAATTTGGGCAAATTACCACTAAAATTAGAGAATGACACACTAGGTTTTATATAATCCTATTTCTTATCTTACTCTGAAGACAATTAGTGCCGTGTCTGTGAGCAAATTTTCATAGTTACAGAGCACAGTTAAGGAATATTCTCCTTTATAGAGATCTTAGATTTTATTTACTGCGTCAGAATTCTATCTGAGGCCTGCTGGTACTGCTTCACAAGGCATGTATTAACAGCTCCAAAAGAAGAAAGGACCAGATGTATAGCCTGACGCTTTTCTTATAAAAGATTGTTTAGTGTTTTGGCTATTTTTCTGTTTTATGATTCAAAATATTTAGTTAAGAGACTTTTCAAAGAATCAGTAACATGATCTATTTCAAAATAGTTACAACTTTGCTTTATTGTTTACATTTTTTTCAGCACATTATGGTGGCAGTGTTTAACGATCAGCTTTACCTTAGTTACCTTCTAGTGGGACTAATAGGTTAACTGCACCACAAAAAAGAGTTAAAATAAGAATAAAACAGATGAAACAAACACCTGACAGCCGGACCCATAACAGGTAAAAAGTTATTATTCCATGCTTCTTCAGAACACAAACGGCAACAAAACCTTTATCTTTTATTCATTAGTTAGGAATAACGCAAGTAGGGGTAGCTTAGGTTTCTCCATCTAGTTGCATTTGTTAGAGTAATTCACTAATCATGCCATTCACTTTTGGAGTTCTCTTTCAATAAGGATCACTAGCCATGAAATGTCATGCAGAGGTCTGAAAATGGGATATTCAGCTCACTAAAGAATGACCTGCAAGGACAGAACTTTCTTTTTATTACATTCTGGCAGTCAATGTAGGAATCAAAGCCACAAAATAAGTGATAGAATAACGCCCGGTATCACCTAACAATGCTGATAGATATGGGTAACTATTGTTTGGTGCAAGAATATGTATATCGGGTGTATATGTTTAACTTCATGTTTATTATATTCTATTCAACCACAGAAGTCAGCAACGTGTAAACTCCAGTAGTTTATTCACATGATTGTATGTGGAAAGTTGTTTTGTCGTTCTAAGTACAGTTTCCCCCGTCTTCTCCCAGGATGGCTAGGTTTTGTTGTAACAGAGAAAATAATTGTTTCCGTGTTTGTATTTTACAATCATATCCAAGTAGTACTCCTGTTGTAATTCATCAGTTATATTCGAAGGGGAACTTGCTGGTCTTTGGGTCTCTTTCTCAATTTACTACAATAATGTAATTTTATTTTAATAGGGATGAAGGTTTAAACTGAAAGGGTTTTATATTTTGTATTGTATTTATTTTCCCATTCAATGTTTTAGAATTAGGTATTTGTATATTCAGTTTAACTTTGACAAAAGGAAGTCAAGTGAAAGTTTGGGGGAAATACAGGTCCAATTTAACTTTTCAATCTGTTTATTTAAATACTTAAGGTCTTAAAATATACATTGCAGTTCTGACTTCTTAAATGATGACTGCTAGAAGGAAATTTGTTCATGGTATTTACTTTCTGTATAGAAACTTTGTTAGGAGTGATTGTTTCCTACAGAAGAAGATCAGTTGGTGTGCATGGCTCTTTAAGTGATTAGAAAATAGTGTAAGTGCTTTTGCAGGTACTTTTAAATTCAGATTTATTTTTTTTCATAATTTGATCAAAGTTGCGTAACCTGTGGCTCTGTTTTTGTTACACATGCTGATGGTCTGTGGATAACATTACATTTTTTCAGGATGAAATTGTACACTTCAAATCCCTAAAGCAGTCTCAAATTTATGGTTAATAAAAGAATTTATTGTACTGGGTGTCATCTGTTATATCACTCTAGGAACAGAAACTGGCAGTGAACAGACAGGAAATATTTCCATTTCAAATCACTTCAATCTTACAGGCTAGGGCAAAAGTGTCTTGATTTCAGAAAAATCACTGTGAATATTGATATAATAGAGGTATTTTATTTAAGAAGAGTATAATCCTTTTCAAATATTTCTTTATGCTTTATAGTATTTTATGTAAACATACTACTTATATTATTGTCTCCTACTTCCTGTATTTCAGTATCGATCCCTTAACCTTTTCAAGGCAGAAGGAACAGTAGTAATGTGCTTTCAGGTAAATACCTATACATGCCAAGTCAACAGCAGTTTGATGAGTTGCTACTGTACAGTGCCCAAACTGCTTCAAAGTCTCAAACTTTTCTATTTATAAATTGTTTGTGTTTATAAGAGTGTGAATTGCTGTGTGATGATTAGGTTCATCCAGCATAATGTATTTCTTCAAGTTGTCGTCTTTTCAAATATATTGTAAAGTGTGAGATCCAGGAATTTTAAGTTTATTAACAAAAACTTCGAGGAGTCAGGTTGAAATATCTGTATATTTTTCATGTGTTAGGTAATGTTTGAACAGCTTTACATTTTAAAGTATTTAAAACATTTCATATAATTCTGTATTTTAAATGCATGTTTGTCGTGGGGGCATTATAAACAGACAGAAAAAACTTTTACATTTTTATCTTTAGTATATATTAACATCCTGAAATACTCCATCCTTAATTTTCATACTGTTGTGCATTAATATGTGGTTATAAAGTTTGGAACCAATTGTGTGATTCCTTTAAAATGTGTATAGCAGAGGCAGAAATATTCTTTTTTTTCTTTTTTTTTTTTTTTTTTTTTTACAGATATTGTGTGAGACTGAATAAAATTAATTTATTAAAAGACAGGGGTCAGTTTAATTTTTTTAATAGAAGCCAGCTCATCTGGCATTGTTTTGAGGAAAATTATGTGAGAAGAGCATATAAGAAGAAAACAGTACCATATAGTGACACGAAATCTGGTTGATAATTTTCATTTGAGACCTTTCTCTTTCAGCTAAGTAATATTTTATTTTATGCTTTGACTAAGAGGTGGAAGGGAAAAGGAATTCATGGTAGTACTCAAAAGGAAACAATAGCAGTCTAGTATGATTGCTTTCCTTCCGGGAGTGTGTCTACATTGATATGACACAGGTATAAATAGAGAAAACAGCTCGGAATCTTTTTATTAATTATTTTACAGAACATAGGTAAGCAGTGCATTGGTGTGTCTGGTGCCTTGAGGATCTGGGCTGGAGTAAGGAAGATCACCAGATTAGACAGAGATTAAATAGGTGTCGGATAATACTTGCTGTAATAGCTTGGTTGATTTCTGTCCAATCTTTACACCAAGCTATTTACGTAAAAACTGAGAGAAAAGTTAATGTATTCTGTCACTAAAATCAGAGCAGATGATTATTTTACCTCACTTGACACCATGTTTCTGCTAGATTGTAATTCAGCGTCTTGAACATCATCTTGTGGAAAACTCAGCGTATTGCCTCTCTAAACTTGACCTTTGTACATACTTAAGCGTTTTACATGTTAACTGTGTAAGTTTTGGTTTTTTTCCTAGGTCTCAGTAGATTGCAATTTAAGTTTAAAATTATTCTTGTCAAATCCATATCAGCTTTTATTGCCAGTTATCCTGATTATACCATTATAATAACCTCACCCCTTATTGCTGATCAAAACAACTCAATCAAATAATCGACAAATTGTAATGTGGAAAACTGTGTGTCTTTTTAAATGACTTCAGCTTCTGTATATCAGCTCTGCATTAAGTAAGTTATTTAGATGTATGGGATTTTTTTCTGTTTTGGATTCCTGCAGAGCTGAAAAACAAGCCTTAATATGGTCAAGATTTATTAATTAACTTGGGCAGTTTGGAAAAGTTTTTTTTTTAATCTCAGGTGTAGACTAAAAAGTAACTAATTAAACATGTATGTAGAAATAAAGCACTCCCCTTTTAAAGAGAGGAAAAGTTTATAAACTATAGAGTTGTTGTAAAATTTATCAGTTACTATGGGTATGACCAGAGGACATGAACTGAAAACTACATCTCATTCCGCTGGGTGTACAGTGTGGTTATGTGCACAGTAGAAATGGACGTCCTTGCTCCAGGTCCTTTGCTATCTGAAATGATTTCATGGCCGGCTGGAGGGAAGGACATTCTGCTAATACCGTTTTACAGATGGGAGGCTAAGGCACGGAAGGTATTAAATGACTTCCTCAGAGCTGTCGATACAGGGAATGGGTTTTCTGAGTCTCCAAGCAGGGAGAAATCACAAAATGATTCTTCCATTCAAAATACAGTGCAAAAGTCGTTTGTGGATTTTCTGTTTGGTTTTTAAGGGTCAGTGCTTCATGTCTAAGACATTTCACAGAGAATTAGATGAGAAGGAAGGCGAGATTGAGAATCTTTTTTCAGTCTTAAGGCTTTAGGATTGTCACCATTCTCCTTATATGTATGTGCCACTCGACTGGAACATGATGGTCTGTGACTGGATGTTATAAAATATGTCATGGTGAGAATCAGTTCCAGCCTCCTGCCTGCTGGCACCTGGCCCAGCTTGACCTTTCAGGTGTGACTGCAATTGAAGTGCTATGTAAGAAAATCTGTCTTCCATGATATTTTTTTTGTTTTAATTTGAAAAACTTATGTGTTTGGTATAGTATTCTAAAATGACTTTTTAGTTCTGGCAATTTTAGTGCGTTAGATGAAAATACAGTTTTAGGGAATACTCTGTCTTCAAGTTCCTTCCACCTGTAAGGACTTAGTGTATGATCGGTCTGTATGTTATTGGTGCTGCTTGTGTGGAAACCAGAGGAATTTCTTTAGAGCAGCACAGCAGTGGTATTTTTCCTCAGGCTAAATGGACTTTGTACCATTCCTGCATCTTGTCAGAGTAGGCCAGAAGAGAATAGACTCACTGCCGAGCCTGCATTTGTGCATCAGGCATTAGATTTTAGGGTTACTGTTATTTTTTCCAAGGTGTGATTTCCTATTATTATTTATTAGTTAGAATGGAAATTTATCATTTATAAGGAAGCTACTTTGACTGAAAAATGAAATGTTATTGAGATGTATCTTTCCTTCACCATATTTTTTTTTAATTGGATAATCCAATTTTAATCAATAATACAAGAACAAAAGGTGCTCCAGGGTTCTAGGGACTGATGAGAGCAGTCCTTCATGAAGGAGATTTAGACTGAAAATACTGCAAGAGCTTAAAGTATGGATAAGCAAATGGCACCAATGAAGAAATTTAAAGCCCAAGCAGGTTGTGGTGTCAAGTAGTGTATTAATTAGTATGAAAATAGCAATTTTGAACTAGCCATGTGCTGTACGGATCAGAATGTGTAACCTCTGCTTTGGCGTATTTTCAAAAGCACTTTCCATGAAATATATAGGAAAAATGTGTCTCAAACGGTTTTACTTGTTTCAGTGTATTATAAAGTGTGATATCCATAGGATGTGACTTTTATTAGTGGAAACTGAATACAGTCAGACTGGAGTTTCAATATTATTTCAAACATTAAATCTGTTCTAAAAAAACATATTTGGATTCCCTTTTTTTAATAACTAAAAACCTCATGGGATGTGATAGCACCTAATGCCTGAAGAGTTTGCCAATACAGGTATACTTAAAACACACACATTTCCTTGATTTTATTTCAACAGTAAGATTTAGCAATATTTAATGTTTTTCAAATCCAGGTACTGAAGAGAGATGGGCACAAAGCAATATTTGAATGTGTTCTGTCTTCTCTTCATCCTCTTTTTTTTCATTATGAAAAGCCTCAACAATCTTGATGGCAGAAGCCATTCTGCGTAAAGAGATGGATGAATAGCACAGTTAGGGACAAAATACAGGAATTTGCAGAGTGTGAAAACAAAAACTCTAAGAGAAGAAATTCAGTCCTGATGATCAGGTGAATACTGCGATAAACATTGAGACTGGTGGTTCTCAGAAACATCAAGAATGGTCAGAAAACTATTTTGGATGGTTTTACTGTATCGTATTCCAGTTCCTCACGCTGATCATCATTTTACGGAGCTTTCCTGGTTAAATGGCTGTAAGTGGAGAAGCTCCAGTTTGGTTGCAGAGAGGTACTGATATAGTTGAAGTATTTGACTACTATTTCTTCCAAGTATTCTTCAGGTGAATCAGAAGTGTTTGTGCAGCTTTGTGTGTATTTCTGACACATTTCAAATGAAGGTTTTTTTGGCTGTGAATGTGATGGCTACTCCATAAAGGGTAACCAGAACTGTATAAATTCTCTGACAGCTGAAGCTTTAAATCTGCAGCCACCAAATGTATCTGCCTGTGTCTCTGAAGTTCAACCATGTGGATCATCAGTACATAGTAAGCACTGGACTTTCTAATCCTCACTGCTGATTGTATTACTACTTAAGCTGAGAGAGTAATTTTCATCTTCTCTGTCAACCAAGACTAGATGGAGGCTGTAAAAGAAATTTATTTGCTAAAAGCACGTAGTTCACCAGTAAGAATCTGTTTACATGCTTGTCTGGGGGAGGTGGGAGTAACAATGCATAGCAATGAAGGAGCCAAAGCCTGTACGTACCTTTAGCACCGTTAGAAGGAAGGGCAGCATGACTTGAGACTTGTTTTTAACTCTGCAGGAAGCCAGCTTATGCAGCTTGTCCATTAACTTTGTGAAAAGAAGAAAAGGAGGAATACATGATTGCTTCCTAGGGGCAGATTAGTAGGGAAAGGCAATTTATTTTATTAGCCTGGTTGATGTATAAAGACTTTTACTTCTAGCCAAAAAGTATTTTTAGTCGTTGTGTTTGACATAATGGTCCCTCTCTTTTTGCTGGTTGGTTTGTTTTTTCCCATCCAAATTAAAAGAAGTCTGATACAAACATGATGCCAGTCTGCTGTGAAAGTATAGCAATCTGCCTCTCATGTTTGATGAGAGGAATGTGTAACATGGCTGTATATGAAATAAATGTGGTGCTTTATGATATGTTACTCTTCTGATGTCCCTCATCATCGTATTGAATTTAATGCCAAAGGTACCTTTGCATTGCTGCTGAGTAGATGCCTATCCCATTTAAAGTCCTAGCTTCTCATTGCCTGAGCCTTTTTAAGTTTTGTATCTCACAAGGATGATAACTTCAGGAAGAGATGCTTGTATCATTTAAAGAAAGGTCATTTTTTTTACTTCAGCCAAAAAAACAAGTTTCATGCGAGCTATTAAACATACTGTTGGGGGAATGGTGAAAGATTCTTTAGAGCTGGAACATGGGGTTTTGGCGTGCAAATAATTACTTGTTCTTGGAATTCAGTCATACTGCTTACAAATTTTCTGCTTTAAAATCTTATGGACGAGTACAGTTGTGTGTTTCTAAATCCCTAAGAATAGATTTTTATGTCCAAAATAATTGCATTACTTCAAAGGGAGGGATTAAGATGGAACAATCCCAAATCCTATCTACTTTAAAAGTTTTATGAGTTCTGTGGCCCTCTAATCAGTACAGTGACATTATTGCCAATTGCTGTGCCTTCATATCCTCCAGAACTGAAACTTTGGTCCTATAAAACTGATGTCCACTAGTTTACTTTACAGTCATGAGATCCTGTGAATATGTAATCCTTTCCTTGGTTGTGCCTATATGTTTCATTTGTGTAAGTTTCTAAGAATATCTATTTTATATTTTCCAACTGCCAAGCTCTTAAAAAATTTCAGTGACTTTGAAAAAATAGGGAAGAATTAGGACTAGGATAAGACATTGTGTGAATACAGACACACACACAAACAAAAGTGTTATGTCAGATTTTTCACATTCCAGCCTTCATGTGATGTTCTGCTTTAAAGATTTCCTTGCAAGCAGCTGTTCCTATTTTCAAAAGTTACAGTTTGGATAAACTCACTCTGTACTGAAAATGGAGTCTCTCCGGTTGTTTTGCTCTAAGTTTGTTTGCAATCCAACAATGCAGTAAATTTCAGATTAGAATTTTTTAGGTAGAGCAGTTAAGAATAAAGCGTTAATCCACATTTCATGACAGCTTTCCTCAGAATTGTTAGGGGTTTTTTTGTCTGCACTTTGGCATAAGATTTGAGAAGTAAAGAGCAAAAAAAACCCATCCTGAAATAGTCAAAACTGTGAATTTTCTCTGACTGAGGCTTCAAACTAAACCTATGAAGTCAATTCTAGTTGTTTTTACAGATTCTGTGTTTCTTTGGATGAAACCTGGGATCAAACAAAGAGCTAGTGCTAGGAATTTCCAATTTGAAAGGTAGGAATCTGGCAGCAGAACGTGAACCATTTATGATTTTGGAAATACATTCCTTTAGTTATTCTCCAGGTGCCGTTGCGCATGCTCAGCTTTAAAGGAAGAGACTTTATTTTTGGATCTGTCTGGCGTGGCAATATGTGCTGATTTAGGAGAAGAAGCAAACTGTTGTGCGCATAAAATCTCGAAAGACAAAATTTGTAGCTCTGAAGTATTGTTATTTTTTGCTTTCTGTTTTTGTTGTTTGTTTTTTTTTCTCTGAAAGCTACCTGTTTTCTTTACGTGGTAAGCAAAATAAATTATTGAACATATCCATATATGTTATATCCGTATTAATAAATATATATGTTGTCCTCATACTTCAGTCCCCTCTTGAAATCTTTTCTTGATTTTTCTTCTAACTCTCTTTGAACATCTTTGGGAGAGAAAGACTGTGCCTCAGCTTATGGCTCTACTATTTGCACATTAAGCGGGCAGTCAATTAAGTGAATGAAAATACATTGATTATTTCCTAGACAGGTTAGTTTAGAAGTACTTGGGTATAACCTAAAATTCCGTGCTTACGTAGTAGTTCCTCTAAGTGTGATAGGCCATATAGGCTCACTGAAGTTGTGAATAACTTCTCACCATAAGAAGAAATAGATACTTTGAGTGGAATAATTAGCTAGCTTACTCATTTTCGACTACGCTATGTTGTTTGTTAAGCAGTAAGTATGCATAACAGGCTTCATTAATTTCTCCTCCATTGTTTCAGATGTGAGTTATTGGATGTATTTGTTGTTTACAACACAAGTCAGTGTTTCTCAAGCTCATTTGTCTTGGGTCTAAAAACAACTTTACCACTTGCAAAATCACCATTCATGCACCTATCTTGACATTGCTTTTTCTCCCCCTCCCCTTCCCAAATACCTCATCTTTTCTCCCACTCTCCTGCCGGGGATCATATCCCACAGTTAAGGGAACACTGGTTTAACTACAGAGTTTGGCTTTTTTTCCAAATATCCTTAGACTAGCACATTTCAGTAATGTTTTTGAGAAAAGTGCATTGTTTGAAAATATTCCAACTCAAGCCATTCTATGATTTTTTTTCTGTTGATTTTTGGGGGTCTTGTTTGTTTGTTTTTCAGAAGGCTTTAATTTACCAAACATTCTTCATACAGCAAAGCCGGAAAAAATTAAGTGTTACAGGGCAAACTATAGAAAACCTCTTAGGCAAACTTGCAAGCTGCACAAGAGATATAAAAGCTGGTACCCTTTTTCTGCCATGCTTCACTGCATTGAATTCCTGGACTTGAATCAGAGATTTAAGATTTTCACGGTAGGCGGCAAACAATATAGATTAACCTTACTTCTGTTGTTGTTCAGTTGTGACTTTAAGAACTATGTGTTCTTTAAAGTAAACCAGTTGACATACATTCAGTGAACAGCTGCATGGAGCCGTGTTGCATACTGAAAAGTCATGCTGTAAATACTTTTGTAGTATTTCTTCTTTACAATTATTTTTTACACATTATTCAGAGTGATAGAGAGGTAAAGTGTCCTTTCACATTGCCTTTTTTGAACAGAAACTAAAATAGCCTGGAATGAGGCCTGATGACAAGGCATTTCTACTGATGTTGGGTTGGGTGTTTTGGTTTTGTTTTGTTGGAGGGTTTTTTTGTTTTTTTTGTTTGTTTGTTTTGTTTTATTTTAGTAGGGTACACTAAAATTAGTGATCTTCAATCAACATGTTTCACCTCAAAAATTCGAAAAGACTCCCATGAAGCTAGCTGGCATATGAGTACTCATGTGTAGGTTTAGGGACCACCTCATCCTCTGAAAGATTTAAGTCAGCAGCTGTTGAATTAAGTATTCTTTTATGATACAAGGAACTTGAGAAAACTGTGTCTAGTTGAAATGGCAGAAGAATTTGTTCAAACAAAATGAAATTCTCTATGTGGGAAGTCAACCATAAAGCCATAAGCTAATGTCACAATTTTGTTAAAATTAGATATTTAATGATCACAAAATATCAGGACAATTCTTAAACAAATCAAGTACGAGTTCCTTATGTTTGGTTTAGGAAAATAAGTGTTATGCCACTCTTAAAAGAAAGTTATATTTCCAGATTTTTATATAAAATAGATTTTCTGTTGTTGTTGTTGTACCTGAATTATAACTCACAGTTTCTGGGCCATCTATATAGTCTTGGTTTTGAATTTTTGACTTGTTAGAGTTGTGACTGTTGATTAAATTAGCATATTTTTTTAAAAAAAGCTAGCATGGACACTTCAGAATGTTTGTTCCAAGTCACAGGGCTTAAATTGGGGTAAAATGCTGTGTTCTGGGAGATGGAAAAGGAACATGCTAAATGTGAACATGCTTGACAGTTCCAAACAAAGGAAGGTGTATTGTGCCTGCCTCAGGTCACCAGGCATCTCCTCCCTGAAAGGCTGAGCTGCGCTGAGAAAGTCAAAGCAATAATTATGTTCACATGAAATTTCCTCCAGTTCAGAGGAAGGGCCGAACTGATCTACCAGACAACCTAATTCTCTGTCTGAAAGGGACAATAGTGTAAAAGTAATGTGCTAACACCTGGCGATTGGCCCATGAATTTTCACAAGTAATGTGGTAGAAAAATTGGGATCCTGAAACATGAGAGGCTGTGCTTGACAATGATGTGTTAGTGAAGAACCATCTAACCAGCTTCTATAACAAGAGGATAATATTGTTAATCCAGCTGGAGCTGGATGGATCATGAAATTCCTTCGTGCTCAGAAATGATGGTTTTCTTTCCCGCCAAGAAACAGTTGATGATGAAGCAAAAACAAAACCTTACCTTTCACATCTCGGGACAAATTCAAGATGCAGTGCTATGAAGGCACATTCAGCTCCTCTGCCTCTGAACTTGGCCTGAGTGGCTCTGAAGATAAAGCAGTGAAGCAATAAATAACTAAAAAAGAAGCAACTAAAATCTGGTAATTTTTTGTAAATGACTTATGTTTACATAATAAGTTGGCATCTTTTGTGTTATTTCTTAAAAGAAGTTTCAAAAAATGTTTTGAAGGCTGTAGGTCCCTGTTTCAAATCTGAAAGAGACACCAAGAAGCCTGTTGCTCCTTGAATTCACTTTTATTAAAACTTAATTCTCCAGTGTCACTGAGGTGTTTTTTAAAGTGTTATTCCCATAATTTGTGCATACAATGCAGGAACACACACACATGCATATAAAGGCAAATCTGAACAAAATGTATGATTAGAATTATTGGTTACCCCAAGGATGTAGTAATAAGAGTACAAACCCATCCGGCAGGGTTTAGAATGTGCTCTGCAGCCGGTGAAGTCCACACAAGTTATACAGCAAGCATCAGCATGTATTTTGTTATATTCTGTTGGAAGCACTCCAAAATGCAGGTGTATAAATAGTACAGATAATTCATCTTTTTACTGATGATTAGAGAAACAGAAAAATATTTTAACTTGGTTGAAAGCGTCAAGAAAGCTTTAAAACGAAAAGAGAAGATGTCAAATACAAAGGTCTTAGTTTACTGAGCAGTGAGTATGGTAAACATTGATGATTCATCTTGATGTTAGAGATCAAAACCAATTGTCCCTTCAGTTTGCCTCATGGGAGCATGAAATTAGGACCATGTGTGCGTTGATTAACAACATATGAAAGATGAATCGTGATTGCTGTTTTGGTCTAGTGCACAGGGCTATGCTTGAGGGGCAGTGATTTCCTACCTCCTTCACCAGATCTCTGTAATTAGTGCTTGCATCTCCTTTCCTACTATTGATGTTCAAGTGGCTGCCTGACAGTGCCTATTCACAGGCATAAATTGCCTTTATTGAATGAAAGAGTGTTTGCTCAACTGAAGTTGAATGTTGGAGTGTATTTCATTATTATTTGTAAAAATGGTTATTCATAGGACAATTCTGAAATCACCAATGCTACGTTTGGTAGGAATTGTCAAATGTAAAAACCGGATGTTCAAATACAAAACTTTCACATATGAAGTACTATATATGCCAGATTAAAAGGAAGAGAGAAAAGATCAACAATAAAAATTAAGCAGATTTTTTTATTATTATTTCTTTCAGTTGTATTTAATTTATGCCTTCAATGTTAGGCATTAGTTAAATTTGACTTCTCTTGGAGGCACAGTTTGTTCCTGTGGTTAAAATTTCATTTAAGCTTTATTTCTGGAGATGTAATCCTAACTTTGTTCCTCTCTGGTAATGAGTAGAAAGAATTGTCTAAGTGCGTTTCATTAAAAATTGTTACATAAATGTAGAGTAGGTATTAGAAAAAAGTAGACAAACAAAAATACAGGTTACCTTCATGTAATAGTCTTATTTGTGCTCTTTCACATTTAAAGATGAGTATTTAAATAAAATTAAATGCTTGCACATGCCTCGAACATCCAAATGAGTCATTCATTCTTCAGGATGTGATGTGCCTTAGTGTTATTCAGACCTGTGCTGATTATAAGATATCTTGGGATCTAAACTTTAACTGTCCATGTTGTTCATGTGGTTTGAGGAACAGATCCAACACTGATCTCTGTGATTGGAGATAAGTGATGGAAATTCTTTCTGACTCGCTTGCCTAAGATAGATGCAGGATTTTGATCTTAGTTTATGTTTTCTGTGGAGTTCTGTGCGTTGGGCTCCCATAATGTGAGATTTAATGTTGTTATGGATAACAGCCCCACAGCCCCTCTTTGTGACAAAGAAGATTATTTGTAATTTAATCTGTGTGCATTTCAACTTTGATTATCTGTTTAAAGATCAGTGGTCTGTAGTTCTTCACAAAAGGTCTTTTGGCTGTTTTCTTTCCTATGTATTCCTTCTCAGTCAATGTGCATGGAAGTGTGTGGACCAAAGGGATTTTATAGACAAAGCTCCAGGCAATGGAGACTTGCTTTCTAGTAAAGTTCAGAAATAATTAAAAGCTGCATGTAAATTCAGCAAATGTTAGTGGTTAATTAACTACGAATGTAGAGCCCTAAGGCTGTAGCATTAGTATTTATAGTAAGAAACCCTAAACAAATTGTCTTAGCTATAAACCATTTAAATAGCACAGTTACTTTATGGCTTAAATGCGAGGGAATACTTCCTGGAAGAATACATTTTTAAACTCACAGCAGTAAGGATTTGAAGGATTAATATCTAAGTTCAGGATGGTCAAATTGCCTGCCTGGCTTATGTCATGACTCATATGACATTATCAGCATTCTAAGGTGACCCCAGTTTTCTCCCAAGTTTTACTGCACCCTTATTTTGACTTTTTATACATTTGAGAGCAAAGTTTTACAGCTGGTAAGAAAGTATAGCAGAGTTTGGCTTATGTTATATTTACATTTTGCATCTACTGTATTAATGATTGTGGTATATTGATTTTTACTTCTATTGTTACATATTTTGTGATGCCACCCTAATTTCAGTAGAAATGCAATGAAAGGTGCAGTAAAAAGTATTGCTATATTATATATAGTTTTAAAAATATAGCATATGGAATATCCTCTTTAAAGAGTTAAAATACTTGTGTTAATTTTCTGTGGGCCTTGGTGAAATTTATGTCTCAAAACTTCAGCTCTAGGACACAAGAGGAAGACAGGTAACAATTAATTTGGTGGTTTATCTGCCTTAAACATAAAAAAACAGTGGGTTTTGGGGATGTGGGGTGCATATTTTTAATCAAACATATAATTTTTTTTTTTTTCTGTAGTAGTAAGTTAAATGGGATTTCATACAGCTTAAAAGAAACAGAAAATGAGTCAGAATCGAACAAGTATTAATAGAAAAGTTAAGACTTTAAAAAAAAAAATCAATGTCTTCCTGTTTCAGGAAGCATTTTTGTTTAACAGCTTGTTTAATGCCAGACTATATCAAACTTAAACAAACAAAAAGCCATCTAAGGAGAAAGCGAGATTACAAATGTCACTTCTGACAGTACTATCAAAATCTGCTCTGTTCTCATTCTTTATGTAGTGTTTTACAGGTTTAGAGGTTTTTTTAAAGGTGACTTAAATCATACAGTCTTTTTTTTTTTTTTTTTTTGCAACAGCTATGTCAACTATTAAGTGAGGCGCAGTGAATGTTTGCATGTGATTGTGACAACATCTGACTACTGGTGCAGTCCTTTCGTAGTATTACCTTATGTCCTTTGCATTTTAGCTGTAAAGCTAGATACAGTTCCCTGTAAATGGGTAGTATATTTGTTAAGGTTATGGTAACTATGATGTTATTTGCCTTTCAGGGAATGATATTACTTCATAAGAATCAGTGTTACAGTTTTCAACTTTGCGTTTAGTAACTTTCAAAACCAATTTCTGAAGGCAAGGTACTGCTATTTCTGAAGTCCAAAGTTACTTTGGACAGATAGAGAAGAGACACCAGACTCATCAGCTTGCCTGCATGTCTGGTTCATCCCTGGGAGAGCCATAGAATAGTTCTCCATTTAGTCCTCTATTCCTGTGACACTCAGCAAGGATAGCAGTATCTGTTTTAATAGTTTTTGATAACAGAAAAAGGTGTCTGATGTAGCATAATGGATTTTTACAATATGCACTTCTACTGCAAAGGTTATGGGATATAATTATCTGAATTATCCCAGTTGGAAAGCCACTGTTTCGTTTGTTCTCCTTCAACTATTTGTTGAATTTAGCCAATAATCAATGGGAAGATTGAAATTTAAATTATCCATCTCTGGTTTTGTTTCAATTGTCTCAGCAAAAATTTCTTTCGGATGTTTACAATACATGGTAAAATGTTTGGAGCCTCTATATGGAGGCTTCTCATACATAAATAGAACAGAAAAGCAGCCCAGTGCGTGAATTATGTAAGACATGGAAATATGAATTCCATGAGAATGATATCAGGCACAAAAGCATAAATTGCATATGAATGTATCTGTATAAAATAATTTCATGAAGGCTGCATGTGAGCACATATCTAGACACTGGACATTGATTCTCTGTAGTAAGAGTTTCTCCCCGATACAGCTCAGGCACACAGCTGAGCGAGGCCATAGGCCACAGACTTATCACACCTCAGCTTATGTTAAGATTTGAGTTTCGTGTCGTTCTTGTAAGCATCACATAATATTAGTCTTAGGAAAAAAGGATGGCTTGATTATAGGTGAATTCTGAATGCATGAAGATTGGTGGGTTAGTTTGCCCACTTGACAAATAGAGTCCTTCAGGTACCACTTCTGGAATAGTTGATGAGGAGTGTCTAGGTGCTCTTTAATCAGTTCTGCAACTGTTTTGTTCCTACCTTTATTTTCCTTCCTGAAAACAACCTTCACCAAGAAAACAGCTCAAATGCTACGAGCACAGTGCTTAGCAGTGACCTTCCTTCTGTCTATTTGAACTTCTGATAATCTTTTTCATGACTGAGAAATTGAGATCAGCTTTTTCAGGCTGATATTCTCCTCTTCTCTTGCATTATGTTTGCTCTGAAGAACCCAATTTGATTTGTCATTAAACTGTGATTAAAGGTATGGTTTTTTGTTTGGCATGGTTACCTAGATGGTGGACGTTGAGAATATCACATAACTTTCTTTCAAAAATAAGCTTCTGTGATTCACTGGGTAAGTCATACTACTAGAGTCACAATTCCATGTCTTTCTGTCTCTTTCTTTTCACTTCTTTGAGTATTACATTTGAAAAGCTGATGACAGGTGAGTGCATGCAAGTGTATGCCCTGTCTTCTGTAATTGCCTGTGTTCAGGTGGATGGTGTGCCCAAAAAGAAGGAAAAAATAAGAGTTCTATCATCCTCCAAAAAGCTATTTATAAAATAAAAATCAACATACATTCAAGGTAGCTTGCTTTATTCAAATGATCTTCCTGATATTTCTCTACAGGGGCTATCACCAGTCACCAGGAACAATGGACTACTCAATATCACCTTTAAATATGACAGTAAGTTGAAAATTTACATTATAGTCACAAAAATCAAGGCCTCCATCATGGTTGTCAATATATAGCAACATGTCTCTTAAAAATGATTTTAAGCATAGTATGAGTTCTTTAGTATTAATGAAAATCTTCTTCTTCCTCTATTTTACTACTAATAAAGCAATCTAATAATTTGTAGTAATCTCACTTTCAGATTGGCCTAAACCATCTGTCCATTATTTGGCTAGAAAATTATCGAGAATTCTTTTATTCTATGAAGAATGTAGTCATTGAAAGGTTCACTACACACAATAACATAGGAAATAATAGTTATTTCAAGCTTTATAAATCTTCTATATGTAATTCTGGAGGAAAGTGTGTAAAGTGTGTCTCAAGGTAGAAAACGTCTGGTTTGTATACAGAGGAATGTATTAAAACTGTGTCTTTGCAAGGATAAATATCGAATATGAATATTGAAGATGAAGAGCATCTTTTCATCTAGTTGAAGTACTTGGAACTTTTCATTAGCTAGAGTGTTAAGTTTGCAGCTAAACTAAGAAGAAAGTAGTCTCTGGCATAATAACAGTAATAAGCAGGTTGCAGCAATAATACTTGAAACAGCTGCTAAACGGCAGTATCTTGTTACAATTTTAAAACAAAAGGGTTTTGTCGTCTATGTTGTCGTGTCAGTAAAGTATAACTATTGACTTAACTGGGAATTTATCCTTATTTGGGCAGTTAGTGGTCATCATCAATACAAACTCAATCTACAGTCAAGAGAAGGTCCTAATTTACAGCAGTAATATTTGTATTAATGCCCCCGCAAGTCACAATTTTTTTCACCTACTCAAAGAAATTACCTTAGATGCTGAATGTAGGTGAAATTTCACCATTGAGAACATGTATCAGGCAACCTAACAATAGTGCTTTTGTTTCATTCTGATTATTCTTTTGTTCCTCCATTTTTATATTCATTTCTGAGTTTGAAGTCTTTCACTGTGAATTTTATTTAATCTAATTTTCTATTAATTTTAGAATGAGCAAACTTTCACTGTGTCAGATTGTACAAGAGATAAGTGGTCGCTGCCGAAGTTTTATGATTTTTTTTATTTTTTTTTTTCATTTTATCTGCTTAAAGAAAACCAGGACATGGTATCAGTCAGAACAGAGATCCCCATACTTAGTAACACAATGGAGTCTGTTTAAGTCCCAATATCTGTCATGTTTTTTCCGTTAATTCTGCCACCAGGAACTGTGTTTAACCAATGGCAAGTGTTAGTTCAGAATTCTGTTGGCACTGCATGCTTCGTGGACAAAGGAGTTATTTGACTTCTGCAGTACTAGGAAATGAGTTCCCTGATATCGAGGCTAAAGAATTTGTATAATATGGAAATAAATACTTACCCTAAATAATAAGCCAGCAGAAAAGAGAATTTGGCTTGCTGGCTGTGATTTTAAAGGCCTTTATTTTGCTACGTGGTAGCTCTACCAAACTCTCTTTTATGTTGTTAAATTAACTGTTTAGATTATTTATTCAGATGGAAACAAAATATTTGCATATTTTAGTATTTCAGATGTGCTCAAGTACAAGTAGTCTCCTGAAAAGTGCAGTATTTCCCTGATGTTTTCTTTCTAAATCTGTTGTTCCTTAAAAATGTAAATCAGTGACTCAATCTTCAGACATTTGTGCTATATTCTATTTTGGCAAATTGTCATTTGACCATAAAATTTTAGTAACCAGGATCCAAAATCTTGGGCTCGCTATTAATTAGATCCAGACCTAGCAAAGAACTGTTACTTCAAACTTTCCGTTGCAGGAGATACTCTCTTCTCCTAAGAGGAAGTTCGTGCTGTCATTCAGTTCACTCGTAGAACAGAATTCTACAAACAGGAGAGACAGTACCAACCACCCAGCTTTTGTGAAAGACAGTGTCATACAAACTGTTCTATTATTTGCATGGCAGTTACATAAAAGGCCCCGTACAATTGTTATTCATTGTAAAAAGCCATTTTCTGAAACTGCTTTTCAGTTAACAGTTTTACTTTCCTTGCCTTTAAGGTCACACTTCTGAACTAAATTTGAATTTCCTGCATTGGCTGATTGTAACACTTGACTTTTCATGTTTCATTTCTACAGACTCTGTAAAGACAAATACATATAGCGCATAGGTTATCTCAGTTTTTTAGAATTAATCATCAGTCAACAATATATGGTCTACTGGGCAACTTTTTCTGGATTTTACGGGCTTGACTAGTTTGAAAGCAGAATGTTTGTGCGTACACGTCTTCACGTTTACTGTGCTCCAGAACTATTGAGTTCTCTGGCTGCTACTTCTCTTCCTGCCACAAAATATGAGCCTAAACATTGTAAGGGTTTAAAAGTAATAAAATTGGGAGCTACTTGTTTTCTTGTTTTGAATGCATAAAGACACGGTCAAGTTCAACAAAAAAAAAAGTCAGGAATGTTTTTCTTACATTTTATTTTCTTAATGAAATCTGAGATTTTCTGTAATCGCATACTTGCAGAGCTGTAACTTTAGGGAATATTTTGTGAGGATCCCAAGACAAAACCAGCTCTAACTGGATCCAGTAGCAGGAAAATGGTCTACAGGAGTGTGGCTACTAAATGGACATTGACAAAGAAGAGCTGGATTTAGGCAGTAGGTTCTTTGTGGTCAGGATCAGCCTTTCTGAAGCTTCACATTTCTCATTTTTTCTCATATGTGCCTGATTATTGACCAATATTCTCTTGCTCTAAGCACTGAACATGTGCAAAATTAATGTCAGTCCTCATATTCTTTTGAGTAATTAGTGAGGAAAAGCTGTTCTCTTTTGTGAGTCCCAACACGTGTCATTTTTACTCTTACTGTGATACAGGGTACACTGGTATTATAAACTGGTAATTTCCCTTGGACTCCTGTGAACTAAGGGTTTGCAACTGGTCAAAGTGGTTGTGCTCAATGATTTGTAAAGTTTTTTTGTTTTCGGTGTCTTGAGATAAAGCTTCATTTAGATTTACGGTACTTATTTTTGTAGAATAAATAGTGCACATGTACTTTTACTCTGGTCAGCCTTGAGGAAATGTTAGGAAATTAACTTAATTTGTTATTTACCTGGAAAGATGCAGATCGTGTTGGAAACCAGTTGCTTGAATAGATTAAGATTAGATGCTGTTGTCAGATTATGATTTACTTACACTAGTCTGACACAAGAATGTCAGCTAGAGTGCTTTTCTTAAAGCATTTATTTCTACCTATTTTTAGACTGCACGCCCTACCTGAACTCAGTGGGAAGACATGTGATTGGAGATGCGCAGAATATAACTATCAGTCAGTATGCCTGTTACGAACAGGTCGCAGTGACGATACTATGGACAGCAAATGCCATCGGTAGGTACTAGAGGGAAATGGACTAATTCATCATGACTTTGGTAATAAATTCTTGCTGATTGGTAGTAAGTGAAATAATTAAATTATGCTTGGAATTACTGAAGCAAACTGCTTAAGAAGAGAGAAATTCTTAACAGTTTCACAAGGCTGCTATTTTTACTAGCTCACTTGAAATACCCTTAAAACTAGGATGTTCCCTGCAGCTATACGCTGCTTTTTACTGTTCCAGCTCGTCAGAAATGTAGAAGCAGCCCTAATTTCATTCTCTGCTTTAAGACATTGGTGCATTTCAGTGACATTGATTGAATTTACCTGTCAATACATGTAAAAGTTATTTAGGATGCAGATTGTCTTACAGGTGGAAAATGTTATTTAATCATAGCTATGCAAACTTTAATGCGTTACCTTGTCACTTAAATGTCACTGAAAATACCTTGTGGCCCACTAGAGCAGTAGTCACCAAAGTGGGGGATGTGTGTGATGATCCAGTGGGGCATGTGAAGAAAATTTTAGAACTTGTGTTTGCATATTTTTTTAGATCTTAAGAAGAAAAACTAAGCTTTACTGGTATTTAATATATGGCACTCTTAGTCTCTTTCAGGTGTTCATGTTTCACCTATGTTTGCTATGTACACAGCATAAACTCAATCCGTGTTGATTTACGTAACGTTTAGCTTACAAATGCTGTGGCAGTGTCTTGAATAAGTATGTAACCTGCCATATGTAATGCTGTTGAAAAGAGGTAGGTAGATGGAGTAGCAGTAGTTAGTCTTGAAGAACTGTGCAGTGACTGATACCTGAGCCACAAAACTATCGCGGGGTAGGACTCTGGTGTGGTGCTGTGTCATTCACATCATTGTGACTCACTTTAGTCACGTAGTGAAGTAATTCCATGAGGAGAACATTGCAAAGCAATGTAAAGACAGTGCTGAGAGTTAGTTGTGTTAGAGTACCTTGAAAAAAATGGGTGTAACTCTGGCATCAGTTACAAATAACTGGAAGTATTCACGCACTGGAATAAATTCCATTCCATTTAAGTCGTGTTTTCTCTTATCCCTTACTATATTAGAACTCAAGAAGTTGTAACAACTACTATCACTTTAATCTGGCAGTCTCAGAAATGGTGGGAGGATGTTATAATGGAGTATTTCTACAATTTGCTAGCAAAATGCTGTATTTCATTGCTAATAATGGAAATGTGAAGTTACTATAAAGTATTCCTGAGGGTGATGAAGGTAAAGATAACTTACACTGCAGTGATAATTTGGAAGCCCCAGCTGAGCTGTGGGCCTCTCTGCTTTAAGCATTACACAAGTATGTAGTAATTGCAGCCTCTGCCAAAGAATGATTTCTAAACGGGCAAGATAGAAAATGTGGAAAGAACTGACGTAGGACAACAGGTATTAAAACACAAACGTGTTTCATACAAATGTTAAGTTTTATTTTTAAAGACAAATGAAATATATTGAAATTACATGAAATATCACATTATGCATTTTGAAATACTAGTCTTCTATTTAAATGCTGTTTGCAGGGATTGAATACCTGAAAGGATTTCGAGTAATACTTGAGGAGTTAAAGTCAGAGGGAAGACAATGCCAGCAGATGGTTTTAAAAGATCCAAAGCAGCTCAGCCCCAGTTTTAAACAAACAGTAAGTGCTTTGTTTCAAGAAAAATCTTCCTGTTGCTTGTTTGTGTGAGTAATCTTGGAAGTGTTTATATGCTGCATATAAATCCAAATATATCTCTTAATATATATACCATGTGCTGTTTATTAGGATGCAGGTTGCTTCCTAAAAGTATTATTCTTTAAACTGATAGCTGTTGCTCTAGAGGCAGATCTAGTCCCCTTCTATAGAAGCTTTCCTGAGGCTGGAAGCTGTCATTTGGGTGACTCTGGAGTACAAGTGCACACCTGTAATAGCCCACAGCCAGCTCTGCTTTGAGATTCCTCATGTCAATGCCTAATGGAGGAGTACAGAAAGGATTCTTAGTATGTTGAAATTCTGCTTATGCAAAACTGGGGGCTAGTTTTGAAAGATACTTCCAGTGATAATAGTTGATTTTAAAATATGTTTCAACCTTGCCTTTTTGTAGGGAATGGAATCCCAGCCCTTTGTAAATCTGAAGTTTGAAACAGATTACTTTGTAAAGATTGTTCCTTTTTCTTCCATTAAAAATGAAAGTAATTACCACCCATTTTTCTTCAGAACTAGACGTAAGTATTGCATTCAGTATAGTATTGCATATCATCTCTTCACCAATGAGTGCCCCCCCAGCTTTTTAGTTTTCCCAACAAAGGAATGTAGTAGATGATGATTTTACATGGGTCTGTGTTGAGAGAGATACTGACACAGTCTTTAAAGGAAGATCTGGGTGTTAAGTGGAAAGAATTTGGATGCCACAGCTAAATCTGTGGTGCATGATAATATGTGTTAGGCAACAACCCTAGGAAAAGTCTCAGGTAGGCCTGAGATCATCTCAGGTTTGTGTACTGCAGGATTACTTGGGTGGTTCTGCGGAACATTTGACTCCCAAAGATGGTTTGTTCCTTCTGCTCTCTGGACATTGTGAAGAAGCTGTGGGTGTTTTTTTTTGTTTCTGAGATCACAATTTCAAGACCAGGTATCTAGAGATAGATACAGATGAGTACATATAAAATGAGATAGCAACAAATTGAGGTGGGTTTCTCAAAATTACTTAACAGTTCTCATTGGAGTTAAGAGAGAAGAAACTTGAATAAGCTCCTCAGTGATTAAATAGCGTGATGAGGAACTGCAAGTACCCTTTGGGCTGAAATGTTAATATTTGTCCTGCTTATGTGTTTTGTTTTTGTTTTTTCCTATAAAACTTTCTTACAATAATGTCAAGTCTGCCTGTTGATGCAAACTGCAGTAACATTTGTCTTTTTAATACTTACTCTGAGAGGATGTCTTTAAGGCTTGTTTCAACTTCCTCTCCTGCTGTGCTGTGCCTGGTGCTATCCCTTTTGTCTCACTAAGGAATGCTATTTTCAAATTAATGAACTTATGTTTCTCATATAAAGATGAGAAGGGCCTTGAAATGATAAAAGGAAAGTAAATTTTGTGAAATATATTTATTCTAGGGATATTAGAGACTGGGAAAGAAATGGAGTTGAACTCACTTCTTTTGCCCTCATTCTTCTTCTGTTTAAATAGCATTTTCATAGTATATCATTAATAATCATTTTTGTGTATTTGTAGCATGTGAATTGTTGCTACAGCCAGAAAACCTTGTCTGCAAACCTTGTAAGTAAAATGTAATGCTTCCTGTATAGTCATCTTACAAAAAGTTACTATAGTTGAAGAGTCACTTTTTTGCAATTAATTGATAACTCTCTGACAGACTGGAAGCCAAGGAATCTGAATGTTACCCAGCAGGGTTTTAACATGCAAGTGTCCTTTGATCATGCACCTCACAACTTTGGGTTTAGATACTACTTTCTTCAGTACAAACTCAAGCATGAAGGGCCATTTAAGCAAAAGACCTGCAAACAGGTATGTCACTGAGTTTTGCAACTCTTACTAGCACAAAACCTATTAGTATTAGATGTTCTAAGGTTTTATAGAAACTCTAAAAACTAAGTATAGAATCCTATTAGCTGTAAAATTTTTAAACTATTTAGTACTATTTATGTGAAAAGCCCCTGAATGTATTGTGATAGAACTCGTTAGTCCAAACCAGGCTGAAGAGGTCCATTGGAGCTGGATAGTATCAGCAAATGGGAAAAGACTGTTCTCTCTCTTGAAGACCCTACAATTAATTAGTACTTCAAACTGCAGTTTTATTATGTGTGTTATACATATTACCTCCTACTTCTTTATTTCACCCTTGCACCAAATTTGGTCGCTTTATGGATGACACATATCACAAGATAATTCTCATTTTAGTATGTGCATGGCATTAGGCTCTCAGCGATTTATGTGCAGCTCTGTGCCAAAGTCTTGTTATGGGACCTGCAATTTGTGCTATTATTTCCCTTAACTTTGCTTAGTATTCAATGGCAAGTTGGTTCTTAGTGGTCAGCCTTTCATGTTAAGTCTCTAGAAGCTAGGGAGCTTCAGGGCATAGTGTAGAGTTTATGTAGTAGACCAAACCTTTAAGATTTAAAAAAACATATTTAGTTCTGCATGCGGAGGATTGTAGTCCTTGCATATTTAAATGCAGAGACTTAGTTTTGCTGGCTTTAATATAGAAGGAGACTGTATATTTCTAAGTCAATGCGAATGTATTTTTATTAGGGTTTAAAAGTATGTGAATGACTTGCAAAATATTCTCCTTCTTTGACGTAGGAGCAAAACACAGATACTACCAGTTGTGTTCTTCAGAATGTGTCTCCGGGGGATTATATAATTGAGGTAATATTTATAAATAGTAATTGTACAAACAGTAAATTAACTGAAATGAAAGTATTTCAAGTCACTCCAGCCAAATCGGATTTCAGCCATCCTTACTCAAGTACCTTGGGCAAGTGAGTTTTTTAAACAGATTGTTCTTGGCCTTTCCATAGCTTTGCTTCCCTGAGTACACAGCAGTTTAATCTGTGCCTTCAAGTTAAGTTGTGGGCCTGCGTAATTCTTGGACTTTGATTTATTTTAACTTTTTTTAATTATTATTATTAACTGGAATTCTGTTGTTTGGTCAAATTTTACTATACTTAAAAGCTGTATATTTCGCCTGATAATGATAGTGTGTGAACTCTGGAAGTTAATATTACAACATTAAACTATGTACCAAGAAAGAAAATTATTTCACTCATTACTAGTTTATGATGCTCTTTAACTTTTTGAACAGTAAATTTCTTCATATTTAATCATGAAAGCTGTTACAGTTGTTTACATACTGCAGAAAATAAATAAAATAAAATTTCCTCAAAATAAAATTCAACTTTTATTTTCAAAGCTGGTTGATGACACTAATACAACAAGGAAAACAATGCACTATGCGCTAAAACCAGGTATGAATTTTGATTTTTACATAGTATACAGTATTTATCTCATTAATTTTAGATGCAGTCTTAATTATTTTGGAAATAAATCTTGATTTGACCTGTGTCTGTTTGACGTAATCAAGACTATTGAGGCAACTGTGCTTTTTTTTTTTTTATTTTATTTTTTTTTGTATGGAATGATAAAAGAGTAGACATCCACACTTGTACATACACGTCTGCATCTCTGTACCTTTATGTTTAGTACAGTTTTGATCAATATATAACTGGAACCCTTTGTGGGAAAGTATTTTTGTATATATCGTTTTTATTGTATACATTGGTATGAAAAATCATAGCCTGTATCTTAATTGCATGCAAGTGATGTATGCAGTAGTTTGGAAATAGTGTAATGAACCGGTAAGAGCAGCCTAAACACATTACCTGCTGGTGTACTTCAGCCCTGAAATCAAATCAAGCAGTCTGGAAAACCTGTCAGGTGAACGCTCAGCATGCCTATGTATCACACCAGTTACTGAGAAGCTGAGTGGGGATTTCAGACACAAAACAGAGCCACAGATGAAGGTAACAGGCAAAACTGACTGAACCCTAATGCACATTGAAAAGGTAATCTGTGCAGGAAGGCGTTCTTTTTAAGTGACAAATTCAACGCCCTGAAACAAAAGTCTGTGGGGTCCAAATGACTGTTGCGTGTCTTATCAAAACTTCATGTAAAGCTCTTCTCGTGGGGAGAGGGATGAGTTGACACACAGCACTTGTCCCTTACGTTAGTCGCTCCAATGCTGTGGTGATGGCGGCAATCGGCATAAAATCTGTTTTAAATGAAGCAGGATGTGGTGTTTGATTCTACTGTGTATTTGAGAATTATCTGATAATCGTGTACTGCGGCAGTTTTACATTTGCAGGGTGAAGATTTGATTAGATAATTATAATGTAACTTATTTGCATATAGCTAATTCTGCTTTATTTTTCATAGTACATTCTCCGTGGGCTGGACCGATAAGAGCTATTGCCATTACAGTCCCTTTAGTTGTCATTTCAGCATTTGCAACGCTTTTCACAGTGATGTGCCGCAAGAAACAGCAAGGTAAGAGGGTTTGTTCAATACAGAGTTCCATTCAAAGATGCACTTTTGCAACCAAAAAAACCTTAACTGGGAGGTTTATTCCAGAAATACTTTTATCTGAAGAGCTTGCTTTTCTCTTCCACTTCCATCTCCTTCTTCCCCACAGCTTTTTTGTGTGTTGAAACTTGTAGCAAATTCTTAATCAGTGCTAGATAGTAATTTGTTACCATGGATAGCATTGCATCACTAATCAAGGCTTCACTGTAGAAAGGAGAGAACAAAATCACTGTTGGGCAATATTACCAGTTTCAGATTTCTTTTTATTTGTGAAAGTACTACATGACCATGTATAATACAAACAGATCTGTAAAGTAATATACTTGAAACGTTCCCTTATTTTATTCAGAAATGTCCAATTCATATTTATTTTAAACCAGAGGGAAAGTAAAGCCGTGTGATACCAATACAATTCTCAGCACTGTCTGGAATACTACCTGTATCTATTATTCCAGATTTGCTCACTTTCCTGGAAGTTGGCTTTACATTTCATCCTAAGCCATCTTCCTAAATTTTCTCTAAGTCTTGCAGATGTTTCTCTAAATTAGATTCCATCTGTCTTTGATGACTTCTTTCTCCTCCGTGTCCAGGAGCTGGCAAGCCACACTTGTTACATTGAGAAGTTAAAAAATCAATTGGCATTTTTTGTATAATCTAGGGAATCATGTGATTTCATGAATATGGAAAAAGAGATTACTTCCCCAAACCTCACATATCTGTGTTATCCATCTGAATTTTGGCATTGAGGTATACTGCAAGTGCTATATGCCATCTGGGTTAAATCTTTTTACCTCCTGGTCTTCTGTAGCTATCCCTTTGCTCACAGCTAGCACAGTTCCAACAGAAAAAAAAAGAAACAGACGAATTACTGAGGATTTGCCTACAGAGAAAGTTGTTCCAGAGCAGTTATTCTTAGTGAGTTGTTATAAATTAAATCCCTAGATGGGTATTTGTATTTTGTAATACTCATCATTTATTCCAAATTAGCTTAATCAACTGAAGAACTAGATTGAACTAATCTGGCATAAGACCATACTTTTATGTTCCAGCATAAAACAATCTGTACAAGGAAGGACACACTAATAGCGACTGTGATTTAAATTAATCATACATTAATTGAAATTAATGTCCAAACATGTGTGTGTGGAGATATACACCAGAGAGATACTGTATGATACTCTGAAGGGATCTGTGTTCCTGGAGTTTAATATTCTTACTTGGCGTGTGGGTTTCTTTTCAACAAGAGACTTTGTTATACAGGAAACTCTTGATGATGATACAGCTTTAAGGCTCATAATATTTGAGCAGAGAGGTAAAGACTGTTGAAGCTGGATAAAGGTGAAACAACCTCATTCTATTTATAAAATAAACCTTTCTTAGGTTTTCCGAGTTGTACAGTAATAATTGCACATTTCACTTTCAAAGCAAATTCCACGTATGTAGCATCTTACATACTGTGTAAGTCGAGAGTGTGCAACTTTTTCAGACTGGAAAAGAAAAAATATCTTTTGAAAAATTCGTTACTGTGTGCACTAGTAATGAGCCTACAAAAGTTTAAAAACAGAACAGAACTAAGTTTTATAGTGTGAACTCTCTTTTTCTCTTCCAATTTAGAAAATATATATTCCCATCTAGATGAGGAGAGCTCAGAATCTTCAGCATATGCGGCAGGTCTCCATGTGGAAAGACTTCGTCCCCGCCCAAAAGTGTTCATCTGCTATTCCAGTAAAGATTGCCAGAAACACGTTAACGTCATCCAGTGCTTTGCTTATTTTCTTCAGGACTTCTGTGGCTGTGAGGTAAATTCAACATTGCTCCTGTAAAGAGTTTCCTTAGGTGAAACAGCATTCCCAAAACTCATGATAATGTGCTCGAAAATCTCTTTTCAATGTCTCCTTTCCATAGAGATAGCTTTCATTATTTTTCTTGCTGTTGGCTAGATAAATTTTCTTTACTTAGGGAATGGAACAGATCATAGCCCACATAAAAAAACCAAACAGAATAGTGGAAAATATGTACCGCCTTGATTCCTTGACTTTCATTCAGCCATGTTTAGCTTGTTTCATATTGACTGCTTTTTCTGCTTAGTAAGTCTTGCACCTTTGTAGTTGGCAGCCACAAAGAGGTATTGGTGTCTAGCTGATACACTTCGGTATTCCTAAAATACATTTTATATTGTAATTCTAAAGGGGTTGAATCTATCAAAACTCCTACTCACAGAGCAAAGTTGATGGAATTAGGATTAATTGTTGATGTTATATGTTAATTTTTATGGATTTCTTTTTTTTACTTCTGTTCCATTACTGCTGTAAAATCAGCATGTCTGTTTCTTTTTGTTTTAAATCAATGAGAAGAGAATTCACGTTGTTACTTCGAATGAGTAGGCTTTAAATCTCAGACTTCTTTCTAAAATATAATCGATACCTGCTCAGTCTTTCACTTTTCAACTGTCAAAAGACAAGACAATTGCTGGTCTATTTTTGCTGTATTTTCATCCGGCCACCGCGATTTTAACTGGATCAACTATACAGCGGGTCTGACCTCTGGTGGCCACACACAGTAACACAGTCGATGCCTCCGCCGACGTTTGGGAATGGTCACAATTTATTCATACGTTAAAATAGTTTGAGTAAGGTGTTTTATAAGTAACGTACTTGAATTCCCTTTTTAGAGATGTAGTTTAGCCCTGCTACACTATGCCTCTTTGCAACAGTGTTAAGGTGAGCTGTTACTGCTATGACTCTGTACCGTGGAACGTACAGTATCAGACATCATTTAAGATTTATATAACGAAGCCTTGATGGCATCTACATACTAGAATCAACTAGAATATTCTTTTCTTTTCCAGGTGGCTCTAGATTTGTGGGAAGATCTTAAAATTTGCAAAGAAGATCAGAAAGAGTGGCTTATCAAAAAAATAAATGAGTCCCAGTTTATCATTATTGTCTGTTCCAAGGGAATGAAATACTTCGTTGAAAAAAGGAACTGGAAACACAGAGGGGTAACCAAAGATGCAGGAAAAGGAGAACTCTTTCTGTTTGCTGTGTTGACTGTTGCAGAAAAGCTTCGTCAAGCAAAACAGAATTCAGATGATCTCTGCAAGTTCATTGCAGTCTACTTTGACTACTCCTGTGAAGGAGACATCCCTGGTATCCTGGATCTAAGTACAAAATACAAACTCATGGACGATCTCCCTCAGCTGTATTCACATTTACACTCCAGAGATCTTCGCGTACAGGATTCAGAGATGTTTCCTGTTAACATTAGTAAAAGAAATTATTTCAGGAGCAAATCTGGGAGGTCTCTTTATGTTGCCATTTGCAATATGCATCAGTTCATTGACCAGGAACCAGACTGGTTTGAGAAACAATTTATCCCCTTTCCTCCACCTTCTTTACATTACTCGGAGCCTGTCATGGAAAAATTTGATTCAGGCTTGGTTTTGAATGACTTAGTGAATAAACAGGTGATGGATGGTGATTTTTACCTGAAAACAGATGTAAATATTATTTCAGTGGGGAATTCAGACTCTCACTGTATAATTCAGCACTTAAACCTTGGAGAAGATATAGAAACTCAGGACATTCAAGGTGGTGGCAGCTCTGTTCTTCAGCCATTGTTACATGTTAAAGCTTCAAATCTCAAAGATATGCCTCGAGATTCTGGAATTTATGATTCATCTGTTCCTTCATCTGAATTATCTTTGCCTTTAATGGAAGGATTATTGACAGACCAAATTGAAACCTCTTCCATTACAGGAAGCGTCTCTTCATCATCAGGTTTAGGTAAGGTACAGCAGTGTTTTAAAAATTATATTCAGTTATTGTTAGCATATTTGTACCATCTCAAAATAATACTTAAAAGTACTTAAGATATGTGAGGAGCCATATAGAAGGCTGCAAAGAAAGGTCAGCATTGTATGAGGTTGGTAAGAAAGATAGGTGTCAGTAACTTTAGCAAAAAGAATTTTTTCCTTAACTTATTGTGTGTGTGTGTGAATTTTTAGCTAAGCAAGATTTCACCAAAATTCTATTAATAAGTAATTTCTCATTAATTGTCCTATTATTGCAAAGATGGCTTCTTTCTTTCTTCTAGGGACTCTTGGGCAGCTGGGATACTCATCTGACAGCTGTGTGGTTTAATCAAGAGGATGTTATGGTGAAATATTCTTACACAGCAGCATAAATCTAAACCTCCAGCACATACTAGAACCTTTAGGGGTATAGTCTGTACTGTGGCTAACTCAAGTTTCAGAATGACATTTGGCTGCTCGTCAGATACAGGGCCGAGGGGAAAGAACAAACAGGTTTCAGTGGAGGAATTTAAACGCTTGGAAGGCACTCTCCAAAATATATGCCCAGCTTAGACACCTACAGTTAGAAGGTGTAACTATTGCCTCAGGCTATATAAAAAGCAAATCTAACTGTACTAGTTACAGTACACTGAACTGGCATCACAACTGCACTAGTGTGGAATGTTCCAGCAATTGTATTCATTCATAAAACTGCTGTTTGCTGAGACTTCTCCATAGCGGCTACCACAGGTGAATATTGCACTTTGCTGGTGGCTTGCTGCCCTGGATGAACACTGATAGTCAAGTAATTTGTTAGTCTAAATGGAGTTTTTGGCTAAATGGATTTTTTTAATTACTATTCAGATAATTCATAACTAATGTTAGATGTCAGATTTATCTTGGGAGGAAAGAATATAGATGTTGGTTTACAGATACATCATTTATATGTATAGGCTAAATAGTCTGTAGGACAAAGTAACTAAAACTGGAAAACTTTTCAGGTTGAAAAAATACAGATTTGCTGATTTAATTACATAAGCCACAAATACTCTGTTATTGGTTCAAGATTGATATATTTTTTTTAATTTCCTGCCACCTTCTAACACAGCCTTTTCTAACATTTGTGGGAAAAATTACATATGATATCTGTAAAGGTTCTAGTGTTGGATGAAAATAGGATGCTAGTTTAAAAATTATGGCCTCTGTAAGAATGCTTTACCAGTATTCCCCTCCTCATTCAATCACAGAGGTGTCAGCTGGCTATCCCAGCTGCCAAGGAGTCACTGGAAGAAAGAGGCAGTCTTTACAGTAATTAATTCTCAAGTCACATATCTACTTGTTAACATGCTTCAGCTGTAGAGGTCAAACATAGCACTAGCTGGTAGAGCCTGGAGCTTAACAGTCATGTTCCTTAAGAAACCACAAGAACTTTTGTCATTTTCCCATTCACTGTCCCTGTCCAAAAGCATCACCCTGACCAACTCTCACTTAAACCTCCTCTCACCCAAAACAAAGTCTTAATTAGGTATGAGGTACAAAGGAGTCAGTATCTGACGGAGCATCTGCCTGTTAGAGTGCAACCTATTAAATCTTTTTGCTGTCTCAGACGTACAAAATATCTATAGCACTAATATATATGCCTAATAATGAGAGAAGTAGATAGATTTTAAGGGTTTTTTTTACTCTTCTTGTTCTACGAGTTGGACATGTCCAAATTATTACTCTGAATTCACAGTACCATTTGTGTTCTGGCTTCCTACTTTTTATCCGTCACTTAGAACAGAAGCGAATAGCTCTGTCATTTATCATCTCAAGGTAGATCTTTCGTCTTTATAGGACAGTTTGAGTTATTTTTTTGAATTAAAATCATAAGTCACATAATTGTAATACTGTCTGTCTTTCAATGCTGTTCATGTGCAGATTACTAATATGCAAAGAAAAGACTCTAAAAGAAATCATCATATTGGGCATCATCAGCTGAAGTTGAAACCATTTAATTTTGAGGAAGTACCAACAACCAAATCTTTACTAGGTCCATTCACTAATAAGGTCTTCTCTAAGAAGCCCTCTTTGGGGAGAAAAATCCTGTTAATTCTTTAGATAAGGAGCAACTGAGCATAGTACTTCGGCCTCATGAATGTACAACATTATGATTTAGAGAGTTTTCATATGGTTTCTTTGTATTATTTCTAAAATGTTGACCAAATACAAAATCAATGTTTCAGTTAATGAGCTTCACTTTTTTACCTTTTATAGGGGAAGAAGAACCTCCTGTAATCACTGCTACAAAATTCTTAGTGCCTGGAATATGTAAAGCAGAACTTCATTGCCATATCCATACTGAGGAACTGCAAGCAATTGCTCCTTTATAATACGTTACTCCGTTGTTTTGCATTGCCACTTTATCAACAGTCTCTGTGCTTTAACTGCCACATTCTCTCAACACTGAATCTGCTGGAAGGAACAAATACTCCCTGAAGATCTGCTATTCCTAAGGGATTTTTTATGGCCAGTAAACTTGAATCTCTTGGTCTTTTTAAAATCTTTTGTGATTTGAAAAATTAAACCTGGAAAAATAGATGAGACTGCATTTCAGAAGTATTCCTGTGGCTAATCTAAATGTCATGATATTACACTGTTTACAGATGACTTGTTTTATTTGCTAGAAATAATCTTGCAACTGGACATAAAATAGCTTGGAACATTAAGTCTTAGTATATTTTGTAGTCCAGCCTCTAGTTTTAAGTGCTGACATACTCGATGGCGGGAGTGTTGCAGTGAATGAGAGCAGGATTTTTTTTCAGAAGGAAGATAAAATGCCAAGGGTGAGATCAAGAAATTCTCCATCAGAAGAAATAATTTTCTTTTATAAATGTTTGAGTTCCTTACTTCACAGTCTCCTCTCTTTCCCAAATGTTAATGTGTCTCAGTATTTAATTTCAGATAAGCACATCTCCAACTTCTGTATGATTCTCCTGTCTCTTCTGCACAATCTGGCTGTGATGACTCACAAATAATACCATGCTGATTCTGAAGTATCATTTTTATAAAGGACAAAAATATACGTCCTGCATATGCTGAGTGATACCATGGGAACACAGTTTCCTGTTTTCTTCCTGGAAGGGCTAAGATAAAGAATACTTCAACAAGATGGGGGAAGGAAGACCAAATTATATATTTAAGACATCATTCTGGATTTGTTCAGCCGTGAGATGAGTATGCTTTATGGGAGATTTCATATTATCCTTCAAGGACATGCTGCTACAGAATCACCTGGGGTAAAACAAGTTAAGACAAGCAGTTAACAGGCATGAATACTTTGATTTGTTTTGAGCTAAGCAGTGAACAGAACCCTATGAGTTATTTTGCAGTTTACATTATTTATCATTACTTAGTGATTAAGGTAGTGTAATATTACTAGTGTTATATTAACAAAAAAATGCTAAAAACTACAACTGGACATGTTTTTCTAAAGACATAGAGCATGCATGTCCTTTCTTCTGCAGTGAGGAGGTACGTACACCATCATCCCAAATAGCCCTGCTGTTTCCAAGGAACAACTTTTTATAAGTAAATTCCATCTTTATAACTCCAGTTCCAGGCACTGGTATAATAAAACATGAGAGCAGCAAATAGTAGAGTATGCCTTATCAATGTGCCTTTCCTAATTTTGTTAATGGAGTCAGAATCTGTCTCATTTAACCTGTCTTCACATTCCATTAACAGGAGGTTACTTTTGGAATACATCAAGGGAGAACTCAAACACTTCAAATATTCTCTCAGTTTTGTAGATGAGAATTTCTGACTGTTATACTGTATTATCCATTTTAGTAGCATGAGATAGAACTGTTAAACCAATGATGATTTTGGCTAACTGAGTAGCTACAAAGCTCCTGGGTTTGTTTGTGGGTTTTTTGGTAGGTTTTTTTGGTGTGTGTTTTTTTTTGTTTTTTTTGTTTGTTGTTTTTTGTGTGTGTGTGTGAGTTTATATTTAATCATTTGAATTTCCAAACAAAAGACTCTTGAAATTGTTGTCACAAATGAAGTAAGAAAGTGCTGTAACAGTTGTATGAATATAACCATCGATGGCATAACTTTAGCATGCTTTGCAATGGTAGTACAGAATTCTGTGTATGTGTCAGATTTGAAGGGCCTCGTCCATTAATGTAATGTGCCTTACTCTTCCTGTGTTCTGAATTTGAAAGAACACTAACTGGAAAACCTCAAGTAAGCCTTAGTTTGTTTAAAGTACATAGTGAATCATCTGCATGCAAAATTCTTCATGTTGTCTCATTCTTTGAAGTTGGAAAGTACCTGGGTCAAACTAGGCAGAATAATCCAGAGATAAATGTTCCTCCACTAAATCCAACTGTGAAGACTCCTGAACCAGTGCAGTCCTTGCAAGTTTACTAGAGAGTTTGAATTGACAAGACGCAGGCAGAAAGGTTACAAATTTTGTGTGCCGAAGAACTACTGCGCATAGAAATGCCAAAGCTGCAAAACATGAGGAGGCAGCAGTTTCTTAGCAGTTAGCTGGTGAAGGGAATGCTGCTGTCCTCCGTGGGAAGTCCCAGCTCACATACTGTTATTTTATGCTAGACTAAAGAGTGGGAAAATTTCCTGGTTCCATTAAATTCAGGAGGAGAATTGGTATTACTTAATAGAATTAGGTTTTTATTTTGAGCTCTAAGCAAGCTCAGTTTTGAAAACAGATGAAAGCAGTTGGACAAAGAATCACTTGTCATTAAGGTTTTTAGTTTTATTTCTTCAAAATCTGCTGTACAGTCCTGCAAATCTATCCTTTTTAATTATAAAAGGTCTATGCAGATGCAAATCAAATATTTGGAGGGTGGAGGGCACTGAGAAAAAAACTCCTTAGCATAAGGTGGAAACAACATTTTATGTGTCCTCAGAGGAAAGAGAATATAAATAATTGAAAATTTAGAGTAGGACAAGCCTACACTTTAAATATACAAAATTGAGAAAAGTAATACTTAATCTGATTTAGCATAGTTTTGGTTTTTTTACAAAGATGCAGTGCTTTTAAAAATTAGAAAAATACTTTGTATATTGAGATGCTGGAAGGATGTAGTACTGAATTTGTAAGAATTTGCTATTTTCCCTCCAATGAGAATAACAGCAAAAATCCTTGGAAAAAAATAATTAAACTGAGTATGTTAATACACATATTAGATGTTAGCTTGCTACTATTTTCAAACATTAGTAAACTCTAAACAGGATGTTAATGGTGAAAGGATCCCTTTAATTTCTACTAGACTCAAGTGTGTGGACATTATTTGGATGTTTAAAAATGTATTTTCTGGCAGGGTGGAAAAAACATTGGAAAGCTGAATGTTCAAGATAGAGCGTTGTGTTCAGCATTGTGAATGAGTGTAGTTGTTGCCATAATTTGTACCTGTACATAAACACAACTGTTGCAAATAGGATACAGCTGACATTTGCAGAAAAAAAAAATGATGATACAATAATTTAGAAGTTAAATATCAAAATAAAACCTTTTTGTTCAAATTCTTTCACTGAGCTTTTCTTAGTAGTAGTATAAGATGACTTGGCTTAAGAGTCCAATTGTTTTATCCAAAACACTTATAATGCAGTTATGAGTACCCCATAAATAACCAGACTCTTACTGCTATTCATACTCTACATCTGGAAGTGAGATATTTTGATGGGTTTAATATAGTCAAGCAACTGTAAGAAATTTTAACTTTCTAAAACGTCTGTATTGGGCAGACTGGGTCTGATTTTTTTGTTATTAATTTTTACATAAAGTCACCTTAATATTATTTTTATGTTATTATTTTTCCTCTATCCTTCTTGAAGGTCTTCTAGCAGTACATAGTTCTGCATGTCAAGTGAAACCTATCCATACCAGTCAGAAAAGTGTAATAACCTGGAATGGATTCATTATGTCAAAGAAGTTGTGATAATTACTTATGATTTATATGCTTTTTGTTTTCATCAAAGTGGATTTTGCAGCACTGTTCCAGTTAATGAACCCTGCAAACTGTAATTTCAGGGCTAAGCCTTGAAACCACGTATAACGTGCCTTATGTTTCTCAGGTAAGTTAAAGTTTTTATAACAGACTTTTGGTCTGGCACAACCAAACTTAGAATGCTACAGAAAAATCTATAATGAATCTGTAAAACTTATTATTGAAGACTTTGAACTGTTTGCTTAATATCAGATATTTTGCATACACATTAGCTATGTTGAATTTACAGGATGATGTTTAAAATTTATACTTGCTGTCTTCTTTGGGCATCTATCCCAGAGTTTCTAATTCTGCCTCTATCACCAGGTAAATCAGAGACATTCTGAAGGGTCACTAAGCACGTGAATAGTTGCATTAGTAGTTCAAAAGGGAGTTTTATAAGTTACTTCTCTGTATCTGAACTGGACTTCTTTGAGATATGTTATCCATATGTATATACTGCAGCCCTAATCTCTATATTCTCTGCCTTGGAGTCCTGTACACAAGGGACCCTGTGATCAAAACAAAATGGAAAGAAGGTGTTGCTCTGGTTTTTATACCTTCAGTCTCAAATCAGAACCCTCAAGATTCTTTCCTGATGTTTGAGAACTGTTAGATAAAATTATTCCACCTTGAGGATATGGAAATGATGTGAAATACTTTGCTCTGAGGATGTGCATATGGATAATAGATCTCAAAAAACTTAAGGAAGTAAGCTCTCATTTTTCTTTTTTTATCTTGTATTTAAATATTGTGGTGACTTGATACTGAAATCCCCCCCCCAAATGAACAAAACTCACCAAACAAACAAAAAAACCCACAACCCCCAAAACCATACAACAACCAACTTCTTGAGTTACAGTGGAAAAATGTACACTGTACACAGATGTGCTTTAAAACTATAACTGATCAGACCCGAATTATTTCTAAAAGGCCAGAAGTTAAAGGCTGTGCTATGGATCAGCTGAAGGAATTTTTCCCTCTGCTATAAATTATTTTGTTTTACTTGCTATCACCTGTTGCTGTTTCTCAGACTCAGAGGAAACAGAACTATTTATACCTTTTATAATGGGATACAGTTTCATTCTCTGTTCTCTTAAACTGATTTAATAAAGTCTGATTTACTGATGATGGTAATTTTTACAGGCAGCTGCACTGTTGAGAGTGATTTCGTATTTGAAACAGTCCATGGAAAAAGTAGAGATTGGTCATGTTGTCCTGTTGACAAAAAAGCAGAGGAAAAGGAAATGTTCTTTCCTCGGTGTCAGATGTCACTGTGATGACCAGAAATTGAAATGCTTGCCTGTACTACACTACCTCAGTGCTAGAAGCTCAATTCTTAATGATTTTCATATTTTACTCTGATGCAAATACTTTGGGAAGGCTGGGAGTTTGAAAACATGACTGTGAAAATATGACAGATGCTGAGGGAGGGAGTTTATTTTTCTAGAATTAGATATAATAATTTATAATGAAATGTTAAGAGACATAATGAAAAACATCGGTGCAAGAAGAGATTAACACCTAGGGAGTTTTCTTCCTCAATTAATAAAAATACTTCATATTTAAAGGATAGGGAGCTGTAATATTCAAGAGTGATTTAGTACAGAAATCAAACTACCTTTTTTTCCAGACGCTGTTGGTAGGTTCATGGGCCTTGACAACAGAGGGAAAATTGAACTTGTCAGTGAGTGTGTGGAATGCCTTCCTGTTGGGCTGCTGATTTAGCTGGAATTCTAACTATTTACTTGCTACTGGTGTGCAAAAGGATCTGCTTGAAGAGAGGCAGTCTTGTTGATTAGATGAGTCAGGTAAATTTATTTCATAAAAATCTATAGAATTGTTTTGTTTTTTTTTTCTCCACAGTGGAAGTATGCACCTGGGGTCTCAGATAATTGTCAATGCTGTAAAGTGTGTGCTCCCTATGCAAATTCTTGAACTTTTCTAACCTTTTGACTGTAAATCAACATCAAATTGTTCACATAGCTTGCTCTGAATTTCTGTAATAGACAACGACATTTATGATGAGATTTTACTCCACCAAAAATATTTGGCTGCAACATTTCCTACCAATAGGTATGGAACCTGAGATGATACAAAGAGCCTGGGAAACTGGTAACAGTGTTTTTCCCTATCAGAGTAAAGCCACTTTTGGAGGGTACCCTCTGCCTTTTATAGGAACAACAACTGCTCTATTACCTTTGACAGTAAAATAAAAATACAGATCAAAACTAAAAATAGAAGTCACCTCTTCATGGCTGAGAAAATTTTATTTCTAACCCAATTACAGAGGATTAAACATCAAAAGACTGGATGCCTAGCATAGCAAAAGTGAAAATTAAGCACTTGAGGAACAGACTTGTTTTATTCATTTTTTTTTACATAGTTACCAAACTAAATTGTATTTCAAATAAAAAAGCTCCCAGAAGGGTTTTATGCTGAGGAAATGAGTGCCAAGAAACATTTTCACTGCAGCTAGCTACTGCCTGGTGAGAGTCATCTACAGTGCAAGTTGCAGAACAACAATCATGATATAAAAGTCTTCTTCAGTAACATTTTCTAAGCCTTTTATGAATGCTGTGGCCACACCCTTTTTAGTAATGCTTTATTTCTTGGATGATTCAACCAGCTTCAGTGGGTCTGATTATGAAATCTGATACTAAGTGTGAGTGAGACATACATCAGAGTTGTTTGGTGTGTGACAAGCCTTTTTTTTTTCTCCCAAATGCACAACTGGGGACAGAAAGGCCAGAAGCAAGTGTTATTATCCTCATTTGACGTGAGAAATGGCTAGGAGCTAGGTAGGAAACGGGTCCACTTCAGAACAGAGATGAAGCTGGTGTCCACTGAAGACAGAATGCGGGGATTGCCGTCTTAGTCTTGAGCCATAATGGTGTTTCTTTCAACAGTCTGTAATGAGTCAATTTGGTTAGAGATACTGTTGCAGGTTTTGCTATTTTGTAATAACCTGGGTGGTAGAACAGTCACCAGGGCACCGCTTTATGCACTAAACAAGTTTAGTGGCACCCCTGTGACAAGTCGTTCACTGATAGAGCATGGTGGGAAATAGAGGGTGGCACAGCATGAACCGCAAGAGAAGGAAAAGGTAGATTTGAGGCAAGTGTTAAGCAATGTGTTTTATTTTCTATAAGACATTGCACAGAGACCTCTGAAGTGTGAGTTACCTTGGGGTAGCCTTTAGACAGACTCTGCGAGGGCCTGTTTCAGCCCCATAGCACTCCTTGGTACTACTTCTCTAGTAGTAGCTTAGTGTGAACCTGGTTTGCAAGCATGACTCCTCTATAATTTCGATGAAAATCAGGAGTGATTTCATTGCTGCCAGTTACATCATACTTATTTCAAAAGAATTAAAAGTGAGAATAGAATTAGACCTACTTCTCTGTAGCAATGTCATGGGGATGTACCCGTAAAAGTCATTAGTCATCAACAGGAAAGGAAACTTGTCTACTCTTTATCGTAGCTTTTACAAACATGCCAAGGTGTGATTTAGGTGTTAGGAAGGAAATCACCATCTCTTTGCAGAATAGTTGGACAATGCTGAGCTACTGAGGGTGGAGTGAGAATAATAGTTTCATTGAATCAGGAAAGCAGGGCAAGATTCTTATTTCTAAAATTCACCCCCTTTGCTTAGACTCTTGTCAGACCTGAGAAATACGGGTGCATTTATTTAAATATTCCTGCTCTTACTCTTAAATTGTCTTGTTGAAAACAAACTTTTTAAAAGTGTAACTGTCAAATCACTGTGTTTTAAAAATAATGTTTTGGTCTGAAGTAGTAATACGTTTAATGCTTGCATTCTGTAGAAAATGTCATGCTTGTTAAGTTGAAAAAAGCTGAACAAACGAATTGCAAGTTGTCTTATATAGCTTATTATCTTAAAAATCAGGAATTACAAATTAGTAATTATTAAAAAATGTTAAATCTCTCTGGACAACATTTTTAGTTGATGTGGTTGAGCAGATTCCAGTATGTTATATAATTATAGACTTTACATAAACTATTTCTTCATTCTCTGTGTATAAAAGTAGGTGGAAATTTTGAGGACACATAAAATGGACTAAAAGTTAAAGGTCGCTAAACAGAGCATCTCTTCCCATTTCCTGATAATGAATGCCAAATTAAGCTTTAAAACAGGAGTCTAAAACTGTCACTTTTCACTTTACAGGGATGGTAGGTCTTAAATAAAAAAATGGAGAGACACTTTTGTAACAGGCACCACTTCAGTGGCACTACTCAAGCAGGGGCTGGGACATAGGTTTTTTATTTTTCTTGGCAGCAGCCATGATGAAGGTTCGATGTTTCAGGAGTCCATCAGAAATTATCTCACCTGAGCAGTCTCAAAGATTTCTCCATTCTGCTAATTGTGCCGATAACTGCTGGGAGCCCAGGTTTTGCCCGTAACATAGTGTTGATTAAACTATAAATCCCTGTGTAGCTAACTTTGCCATGGGGCTTGAAAAGTGCCAGGTCCCCCCATATACCTGTCTAATTTGTGTGAATTGCTTCTTTCGGAGCAGAAAAAAAAGTAGCTATAAAACTACTATGACATCTTGATGGCTAGTTTTCGCTTGAATTGTCCCTAATTTAAAAAGAATATTTCACCTTAAGAACCAGGTTCTTTAAATGTGATTTTAATTTTTACCTTTGATTCTAGAGTGTTTTCATACTGTGTAAAGCGGAGTTCAGAGATTGCATTAGTATCCCAAACTGAAGAAATTCAATGGAATTTAAGACATATACTTAAAAAGAAACAAGATCTGATGTCCATATATCTATGTCTATAGTGCACTTCTAGCCTCAGCATTTTGACACTAGATGAGAAAACATTTTTTGTTTATTTGTTTTTACATTCTCTATGTTACCTTTGGGGATGGAGATTAAATCTCACTGCAAAAGGTTAGGTTTTAAATGGAAAACTATAGTTGAGAAACACAATTATTCTATTTAAAAATATTTCTTTTGTCTCTGGGCTACAAAATGTGGTGAGCTACAATTTGTCTTTCATTACTGTTTTTCTACTGGTTGCTTTATGTTGGCAATACTACTACTGAAAGAGAGCTGCCACTTATATTTCATTTGAATGTGCATTTAATGTAAAGGTTAGTATTTATTATTACAATGAACTAAAGCCTATAGACTTTGTTCACAGAAACTTAAGTTGCTCTTTACCAGGCACAGTACACATATCAGAAAGATACTCCTTCATCTGAAGAAACCATAATCTACTTGCTTCCATCTCCACAGCCTTATTTTTCTTTTCTAGGGCTTCTTAGTGTATTTCCAGTCTTCCTTCCTTCCTCCGATACAGACATGCGTGTTATCTTCTGTAAATTATTTGTCACTACTTTCCCTAGACTGTTGACCTAATGGAACCTACTCCTGGTCACTTGTTAATCTCTTTTGGGATTCTCAGCGTGGAACTAGTACCATCTGCCTTCTTTTGGTCGGTCTTCCTCCTTAACTGATTTGAACACCACGGTGGCGGTGGGAACTGAGCTTCCAGGGCGGCACAAGGCGTGCACAGCCCGTGGCACGGTCACCGGGCCCAGGGCGGCGTGCCGGTGCCACTTCTGGCGAGTGCTCAGGGACAGGCCAGGGAGGTGAAGCCCGGAGTGCTGGCAAGAGGGCCACTCGGGTCACCGCTGCCTAGGCAGCTGCCCCGGGACCGAGCGGTGGCACCTCGCCGAGGTGGGTAGTTAAGCAAGGACCCAGCGGCGAGAAGCTGAAGGGAACGACGCCCAACCGACAAGCAGATGGGAACTGAGCGAGGGGAGACCGAGTGGGAAATGCCTGCTAGCCGGGCGCGGTGGGTGGAGGCGGGCGACTGGCGGGGCGGGCCTGGGGTGGGCCTCGGCCGGCGGAGAGAGGCGGGCT
>VWZK01004523.1:117701-191230 GCA_013396935.1 Baryphthengus martii
GGAGACGGCTGGCGCTTGGCCCGCGGCCTCTCAGGGCTCCGCAGCCCTCTTAGGTTTATTTATTAATTTTTTTTAAAAGAATTTTTATATTTGTTTTGGGGAATTCTTCCACGAGTGTCAATTCAGAAGGAGAACCCCGCGAAGAAAGGGCCCAAGTCCTAGATGCATGTTGCCTCCTTTGAAAACCCGAATTGTTATTACAACGAAGTTATTCCCCCAGCCGCTTGTTTGGTTTGGCGGGTGAGCGCGGCTCCGGCGGTCCCTGATCTTCAGCGCAGCCTCCACCTGGGGGGAGGAGGTGGCGGAGGTTTGCAGGCGGGAGGAAAGTGGGAAAAGCAAACACCGAGCGTAATTACTTACACTTGTGAAGGCAGCCGCAGCACGCTCTGAAAAGGCTGTAAAAGAGACAACGTTAATTAGCATGGCACGGGTCGTTGCCTCAATTGAAATATTTTATGTTAGTGAAGGCCTGTGTCGATGAAAACGCTGTAAGGTTGCTCATGTTGCAGTGCCAGTGTTTTACCGGTTATCTTAGCGATGTGATTGGTGGTGACCAGAAGTTGTGATTTACTGAGGGACCGTTTATATTAATCTGAGAAATCCAACTTTGGTAGTTTGTTTTGTGGTTGTTTTTGTTTTTCCCTTATAGAGTTCTTAAATCCTGTAAATATATTAACATTTCTGTATGTTCTTTCTGTGTATACATACATTATACAATTTATACCTAAATGTTATCACTTAGTACCTCGTGTGCTACATTTTCATAGGAAAGGGTGGAGAAAATTCAGAATTAATTTGGTTACATACTCAATTCTGTAGCATATACAGAGGTCTGCTGAGTGCAACGTGTTATGAGACGGATGCTCTACATGCATAGAATTTGAATTCAGAAGAGAAGCCATGGGATTTAGAAACAAATGCAGTTAAAATATTTATTGTGGAATAATAGGTTTCACCAAATGTAGGTAGAGGAGCGTGTGGAATGGAGCTGCCCCAGTGTGCGTGAAGTAAGGGAACTCACAGGATACATTTAGCTTGTCATTTAGTGAATTTAGCCCTTCTATGTAAGTTTTTTAAATGTATGACTTGCTACCTGTTGTGAGTAAATATTTGTTACTCGGTTTTAGTAAACAAAATACCATATTGTTTTGAAGAGAAATCCCTTTTTGTTTCCCATCAGATTTGTGCATATCGGTTAGCAACGTGACAAGGCCTCGTGACCCATGAAGACACTGTAACATTCAGTATCATTCCCTGCCCATTTTCTCAGACCTCCGCTCTGTTTTGAATAGTGCGCTTCTTCTCAGGACTGCTTTTGTGTAGACAGTTGTTCTGGCCTGTTTCCAAGTTGTGGAAGTCTTTATGTACGCACGACTTGGAGGTGTATTGTGTGGGAGTTGCTTCCAGCAAGTGGCCAGTGAGACCACGTGTGCTTAAACAAAAATCTGTTTTGTCTTGCCCTTCATGAATTGAAGTGGGTGATACCTGATTCTGCTTGAGAGTTTATATGTAATGTCTTCATAGTGACTCAGGAGCTGGTTTTTCTCATGTTAAATTTCTTGCTTTAGGCGCTGAAGAAAAGAAGCCTCACCTTTTAAAATCCTTTTATGCTAGAGTTTTATTTCTATGTTTTTAGTATTTCAGATTTTTGAACAGTCTCTTGACAAAACATATTTTTTCTGAGTATTTTTTCTGAAAGCATCTGGCCACTGCTACAGATGCTGTAATAAATGCGTTTAGAATCCTTTTGGAGTGCTTTGTGTGTGTGTTCTATTGCATGCACCTTATACTCAGTTGTGATGTGTATTTTCAGAAGTAATTTGTTAAGAGTTGCTGTTTTCTTCCCATGTGTTATATAGGGAAACTGGCGTATTACATACTTAGTGGGAGACTAAAAGACTTAGGGTGCTATAAATCATATTTTTGATTTATTTTGTTTAACTTAATTAGTCTTTTAATGTTTCATTTAATTAGCACCTTCATGTGATTTGTTTATTAAATCTTGGGAATATAAACATTGCGAGGTCACATAGGTTTTACAGATAAATTGTAGTACTTATAGATCAATAGGTAAATCTAGTATTTTATAGATAATTCTAATCCGTGCCTTGGAGAAAGCCTGAGCAGAGTAGCGCTATTGGAATAAAAGGTGGAAACAGAGGAAAATACTTGAACTTGCTGAACAAAGAAAAGTCTTGAAATTGTTATGTTTGCATCTATACTGGAAAAAAGTTATCTCTATATATCCGACATTTTCCTGGTCCTATGAAAGTCCCTTTGATATTTTTTGTAAATTTTTTTTTTTTTTTTTTTTTTTGTTACCAAATTGTACCCATGTGTTGTGGATTTCAATTGTTCGAATCATATGGACTCTGGAATAAAGAAATGGCTGTGGTCTTGCACAAGTCTCTAAGAGCATGTAGAACTACTGTAGTGTAGTAGGTAAATAATTGGAAAATAAAGAATTCAGTAAATATGCTCCAGTAACCTGTGATTAACAAACACCTCGTGCTTTGCTTTTGACTGTAATGTCTGCAAAGTGACAGCTCTGAAGTAAAGAAGTTATATAGCATGTAGCTGTGGTGGCCTCCATCCCCAAATGTAACATAGAGAATGTAAAACAAATAAACAAAAAAAGTTTTCTCATCTAGTGTCAACCAGGGTTGAAGGTGAAGTGATATGCTGTGCATTATGGAAATGTAAACAATGATTAACTTGAAGGTGCTCAACAGTGTACAGAATGCAGCTGAAGTGGTTAGCATGCTAATGGATCAGGCTGTTAATATCTAAACAAGGGCACAGTTATATGGACAGTTATTTACTTCTTCCCAATCATGTGCCTGATGAGGAGTCTCAAGATTTCAAATCTGAGTAAGGATGCTGCCATAGGAATGTGAGTTAATTCAAAGTAATAGGTGTTTTATACAGACCACTGCTGAGAGTGGTACCTGAAACCATGGCCAGTAGTGAAATCCAGCAATCCCCTCCCAAAGATTATTTAAACTGGACAAGAAGCAGAAGCTTTATGTTCTTCACAATAAAAGACTGGGCTTTTTGCTTTTCATGTTAAATCATTATATATACAAAGAGAAATGGTAACATTATGTGACTGGAAAGATGCCCTGTATTGTTACTGTTTGGGGTTTTTTTTTTTTTGTTTTTGCTTTTCTTTTTTTTTTTTTTTCCCCCTCTTCTATATAGGGCTAATTACCCTCACAGTCATGCAGTTCCCCTCGTAACTTTGTAGACATAACTGATGTGTGGTACAACTTGTTCAAAAAGGTTTACTGGCTTTTATACCACTGAAGCTTGCATAAACTTGGAAAGTTGGCAGGAGTTTTCTGGACTTGTGTGGTTTCTGTAGAGCAAGAACAGCTACTCTGCTGGTACCACCTCTCGGACATTTTAGTTGCTAAACAGAAGTATAGCTTTCATTAGTTTATTTTAGACACTTCAGCATTTTTCCTAAATATTTTTTTTTACTATAACTAGGAAAAGAGGATGTCAATTACACTGTCTGTGCTGTATCGGGAATCCTACTGCTTTTTTTTTTTTTTTTAGATATTACAGTGTGTCTGACTAGCATTCTCTCAGAAGGTTCGGTCTGGACCATCATCTTTGTCTTGAAGACAATAACCAGCTATTTGGACAACGTGTGTTTGGGAGGTGGCTGACTGCCTCTGCTTGGATATGGCCTTAACTGATGCATCCAGAGAGCAGATGTTTGGGAGAGATTAGAGGCATGTTTGAATTGCAACGCTGTGCTTAATGCCACTACCTTGGTATTGACACAGTCTATGATAAATATCCCAGATCTGGTGTTCCTCTGTAGATAGTGACATTCTTAGGCAAGTATAGCCTTAAAATACTTCGCCTACAGAAACAGATGCTCTCAAAATCAGTATTTGTTGATGCTCCACAGATAAGTAATTAATATCCTAGAAAAAATTCTCTCAAGTAAGTTGATTGCTATGTGGAGGGGTGATCTTGCAAACTTTCCCATGTAGGTTTGAGTTCTGCCTGCTTAGCAATTGCAGGTGAAAAGCTGTAAAGTTGAAGAGAACATAATTTTAGGACAATGCACCTCATTGTCTGTCACTCAAATCTATTAAATAACCAAGAAAAATGCAAAACCAGCTTGACAAACTTCAAAGACTTACTAAACTGCAGAGCAATCCTGAATGAAATATTGTGATTATTAAGATGGGAGGCTGAAAGGGTCATAATTTTAATGTTAAGGAGAAAATGGGACACTCTTCCAGGCAGATAAAATTTTTAACCTGCTACCGTTCCATGACAGTGATGGTTTTGATACGGAGGAAAATGGTGGTGTTTGTTTCAACTGTGGTGGTATTTCTCTTGGTTTTCATTTATTCTTAATGTATTTTTTGTTGAATATAAACCTTCATCATGAAGGAGGCAAGAATATGTTGAAAGGAAGAGAATATGAAAAAATGTGACAGTGATTGCATTCATTTTACACTGGGTATGCATTTTTCTGAGTCTGCTATCACTATGAAAAAGACTTAACTTAAATGCTAGTTTCAGAAAACTCTTTTTGTGTAATAAAGGTCCCTTAAATGGGTTTAGCTTTGTATAGCCCTTCTAATATTATTTACAGAAATAGTACATATCTGTTTCTGAAAATCATTTAAATAGTTCTGGAAATAGATAAAATCTTTGTGCTTGTCATTGTTACAACTTTTGAATAGTAACTTAGAGCTTGCTTTCAAATTTGGGAGCTTGAGGAGGGTAGAGTTAATGTTAGAAATTGCTAGCTGTATGAGTCACTAAATTGGGAACATAAATACTCCTAATTTTTGGAAAGAACTTCTCGACCTTGTTTTGCTGCGGAGTGTCAACTGCAAAACACAATACAGTTTGTTTAGCTTAAAAGTAGTTATACTAGCATTTGAAATCATAGTTTGGGAAAAAACATCAGTTAACTTTTTGCCCCTTTTTGCTTGTTAAACTGACTAAAGGCCGGTATTAAGTCTGCCGGAGAAGATAGGTTATTACGTAGCAGTGTTTTGTTTGCTTGAGTTGTTAAAAGGAAATAAAAACTTGGAGGGGGGAAAAGGGTAGAGAAATGGCCAATGCTGTAGAATTCTTCTTGCATGCTGATAGAATGGGTAAGTTCTGGTTTTTTTTGTTGTTTACTGTGTGGTAATTAATAATATTGGGGAATAAAATACATGTGTCTAGAGTACCTATATAAAATTCACTTAAGCTTCTTGAGAGGATAGAAGGTGACTATCCTGCCTCAAGGACAGGAATAAAAACCCTTTCAAAAATAAGTATTTAAAAAGGTCCTGCAAAACCTCATTCTTTGGTGCATCAGGTGCATTTAAAAAGATTTCAAGAAGGTAAATAATGGTTTGCCACGTGTTCATTGAGGTCAAAACTTACTTGAAATAACCTTAGCGTATGTGAAACAGTGCATGGTATGCTAGACTTCGATTGAAGTGATTACTCAAGGGAAAATTTCTCAGCACTGCCTGCTACTTGGAGTTGTACTCAGGAGAAATATTCTTCAAGAGCTTCTTGAGTTTTCGCTCTGATTTTGGTGAAGTGGTATAAAGGTGTTTGGCAACTGCAGTATCTGAAAACCTCAGGAAAACAATTTGGATAAAAGATTGATTTTGGTATTTGTTGTAATGTAGTTAAATAACGAAGTTTGTTTAAAAGTTTAAATCTGCCCTTCAGCAAGCTATTTGCCTAAGGCGGTTGCTGGTTAGGAGCTGAGTGCTATCGAGATGTGAGGTAGTACGTGCTTGTGAACTTGGTGCGTGGAAATGCAACTTTTCGGAAAACACTACAAGTGTAAATGTGTTCACTGGAGATTACAGCCTTTTTTTTTCAGCTAGTAAGGAAATGACAAATTTACTCTTTAATCTTAAAGATGTTATGATGCCTGCTTGCTAATTAGTAATCTATTGTTCAGGTTTTGTGAGCATAAAGACTTCTGCTTGAGGGAATGACAGTGTGTAACACTCTTGTTTTCTTCATTGCAGTAGATGCCCATTCCTATAGTGATCCCCCTGCCTTCTTGCTCAGTAAAAGGAATAATAGTTTCTGCATTGAGTGGTCTTAGGGTTCGGTACAACTTTTTGCACAGTTCTCTTATCAACCAAGTATAACAAATATTATTTCAACAATGCAAAGCATTTTGGTGAAGGTAAGGAGCTGTGGGAACATGTTTTATGAGAATATATTGCTTATTTTTACTTTAACTGTAGTGAACAGCTGTTGAATGATACATTATTTTTCAACTACTGCCACTGTGAATATCTTACTTTTCTAGAGATACAAATAGAGAGTGGAGGGAAAGGCAGAAAAGATTATTATTTTTGTTTTTTTGCCTGGGGATCAAAGTGTATACCTACTTTGTAACCACAAGCAAAAACCAACCCCCTCTAAAAAGGAGAAAGTGGGCCTTGTGTAGGGAATCATGATTTTAAAGATCAGCTAATACTTTCCCCATTCTGCTAGATATAAATCACAGGCTGGCTTAAGCCCATGGACTGCTGTTGTTTCAACACTTTCCTTAAACCTTTTCTTTTTTTTCTGTTCAAATGGTCCTATAATGCTGTTCTGTGCGTTCGGAGGCTTGAGTGCTGTGCTGTACTGGATCCTTTTTAGCCTTTTATTTTTGTTCATTTGTCCATTTAAGGGCATTTGCAGAACTTCCAGAAGTAAATCTAAATCTAAATGAATAAAATACACTTAAATATAACATGCTTTTCAGTTCTTGAGCCAGTGACTTATTGCTACTAGGCTTTTTTTTCTGCCATTGCTGGGTATAAGAATCTACTCTAAGGCAGATGGACTGATAGCTCTTCAGATTATCAAAGTTAATGATTTTAATGGAATTATAAAAATGAGTTTTGTTGTAGAGATAACTTAAGGGAATGGTGAGGTGCAAGCTTCCTTCTGGGTACTCTACTATTAAACAATCTATACTTCATCATAGAAGACTAAGTATGCTAAATTTCTGATGTCTCTTCAAAAGCAGCATGGATGTTTCCTCAAGGCTATTCCCTCCAGAAGATAGTGACAGCAGTGTTAAACAGAGCTGCTATAAATAAAGTCTTTGACATTGTTTTCCTATGTTTTTGTTCTGGAACTGCCTTTTGCCCACTTCCTCCTATTACAGCACAGCAAAATCTCTAGGACAAGAACTAATTAAAGTGCATGTTCCTCATGCAGAACAGTCAAGGTTCAGTGCACAAACAGAGGATAAGGAGCAGAGTACCTCTGAAGCAATGTGTCTTAAATTAATATTCATTGGCTTACCTTGGCACCTGGCTTCAAGTTATTACGAGGGAAGATGATAGATTTATTTTCCTTCTTCAAGTTTCATCATGTATAGTGTCTATGCCATAAAGTTCAAGTCCAAACAAGAGTCGCATGGTGATACAGGCACCTGTGAAGAGCTTGTTTTTTCTGAGCATTGTTCCTTTGCTTCTTGAATTGCATTTACTTTTCTAAGATGTTATTATTATCAGAGACTGATTTCTGGGGATAGTAATAGTGTTCTGGTTGAAAAAATCCTAAATTAGTATATTTCAAAGAAAATTTTACTTTGACAGCTTTATCTTCAATTTTTTGTGGTTCGCTTTGAATATAAAAAATGTTTTCATATTGTTTATAGAAGTCTTACAATAACATTTTTCCACAACAGAACAATTCAGTTTTATTTTAGACCTACTGAAGCATTTTGTGTTCACTAGAAATACTTCCACAAAGATATTCTTAACGTTTGAAAAAGATATCCCCTTCTACATCTTAAAAAAGAAAAGATTTTATTTAAAAAATAATTTATTCTGAACAAAGAGCGTTCTGTGGCACAACAGTGGTCAGGATAGAACCTATAGGCAGAGAAGTTATCGTTGAAATGACTTTCAAGTAAGAGAAGCAGTGGTAATATTTGGTATTCATTCCTTTGGAAAGTGTAGATGGATACCACTTTTTCATTTGTTATTTAGAAACTCAAAAACTTCTGGTATTTTGAGAAGGCCATGACAGTTGTCAGTGATGTAGGGATCAGCTGTTTAATTACCTGTTGCTCCTGGTGAGGAGTGAACTAGGGCCTATGTAGACCTATTCTCATCCTATTCCTGACAAAAGACTATCCCTGGTGACTTTCTAGAAGCTTGCTTGTCTCACTGCTGTCCAACCTCCACAGCGTGATTAAGAAATGCTGCTGGATGGCAACACTAAATGGACTCTTGGTCTCAAAACAACCTCCTCTATCTCCCAAAGCACAGTGAGGAAGGAGCATGATTTGTAAGAAATTGGCTGATAATGACTGAAGTAATTTAAGATGCTCAGAGTTTATTCTACAGCAGACAGAGTTTCCATGGTGGGTATTGCTGGAGCATTGTTTGCTCTTTGGCATGAGTAGAAAGTTAGAAGGATGCTTTGCACAACGTGCTCCCATCCTGAGGAAGTGTGCTCCTGGCTGCAAGGCAGGGGACAGGAGAGGGCCACGCAGGCACGGTGGTGTTTCCCAACACCGTTTGGTTAGTGGTAGCTGATGAAGGGTACTTGTCCACATTGCATCAGCTGGCTGGTATGCCTCTCCTCCACATGTGTAAGTGAAGAGTGCGTTTGTTTAGTTAGCGGGTGACTTGGCAGATCTCTCTCTTTATTGGAAACTGAGCGATGGAGGCTGCAAGAGCATGACTGTCTGTCTTGAAAGAATATAACTCTTGGCGCCGAAAAAGCCTGATGTCTTATCCAGCATTTAGGTATCTTTCTGAAGGTGTGGTGGATGAGATCCTGCTATCAGAATGAATAAATGTGGGCTTCTTGATGCCCCCCTTTTATGTTACAGGAAACATCAGAAGCAGATTTTCTGAGTTCCTGAGGTTGTCGAGAGAAAGGAGTACAATGTGTTACTGATGTTTTCAAATATTAGACTGGGAATGTGAGGGAGTTGAGAAGTTTGACATGATGTATTTCCCCCTCTGTTGCATTACATGATGTTCTTTGTGGAACATGTGAGAACGTGAGTTGGGTGTATGCCATATTTCATTTATTTTTCTGTAAAATCTTTGTTAACCTTTATCATCAATTGTTCATAGAAAAGTTTGTAATGCAGTAACTTCTGTCAGTTCCTCTGTCCTCTGCATTTACTTTAGTTTCAGCGTGGAAGTCTCAATGCAAAGATATGTCTGGAGCGTTTGCTTAGATGCTTCCAAGGGTGGGGAGGACAGTGCTAAAAACTGTTAAAGTTATACATTGGACACTCGTACTGCTGTAGTACTAGTTCACAAGTGAATAGAAGAAGTTGTTCGTTGGGGTTTATTTTTGCTGAAATGGAGACCTTGTGGTTTTGTAATTTGAATCTTTCGGCTTCCAACTTTGAGAATGAATGGACTGCTTTTAACCTTCCCTTGAACCTTTGATCTTGCTAGTACAAGTGACTGAAAGAGGAGGTAAAACTACTGTTGGCATAACTTGCATGATCGTTGAAGCATCTGGGCTTTCCTAGTGTAGAGTAGAAATTAATTACCAAAGGAAAAGTTTTAATTTGTCCTGTCAGGAAATTGCTTCCTGAAAGAGAGGAACTTTGCAGAAGATGTTTAAGTGCAGACTCTTGCTTTGCTGCTTCAAAATATGTTCAAGAACATCTCCCTCTTCCTGCATTGTTATAGACTAGCGAGGGAAGTAATTTAACTTTAAACGCTTGCTGCTGCTGAGCCACTTCTAGAACTGTTAGTTTTTTGAGAGGATTTGGTGTTTTGTTTTTTTTGTTGTGGGTTGTTGTTTTGTTCGTGGTTTTTTTTGTAGTGTTTTTGGGTTTTTTTTTGGGAGATGGGGTTCTTTTTGGTTGGTTTGTATGTTTTGGTGGTTTTTTGGTTGTATGTGTTTTGGGTTTTGCTGGTTTTTTTTTTGCTTCTGATTTTTTTTTTTTTTCTTCAGTGATGCAACTTCAGAATCAGGACTATATTTGAGGTCAGGCACTGATCCAAAAAGAGGTCAGATGGCTAACAGTCTCTGTTCCTGCCTTCACAGGAGTTGGACTTTTGTTGTTCTCACTTTTAGAATAGTTTTCTGGATCTTTAAAACAAGATTTTAAGAAACAAATTTACTCGGAAGCAGACTGCAGAATTTTTATCCCTTTCTATTATGAGAGATGTAAAAAAAAAAAATTGCAAAATTAAGGATCTGTTCTTGTAAGTCCATTCTGTTTTCTTCAAAATGGCAGTGCTGCATGCTCTGTTCACAGAAAAGGGCAGAGAAAGAGGAGACGTTCATTCCAGTCAGAGTCAAGTTTTGGTTGCTGATTTTACAATCATAGATTCAAGAAATTTTGGTACTTTTGTCTGATAAACATACTTACTAGGGCTGTTTACTCCTGCATGGACATAATTTTGAAACAAAGATTGGCATTTTCTTCAAAGTACTTGTTTTGTGAAGATTGGCCTAATAATCTGCCTGCCACGAGTGGGACATACGTGTTGTACACAACTTTTCATGCTGTCCATGACTGCCAAATCAGATTTTGACCAAAGTTTCACACAGATTAAACCAGTTTTTTAATAGTGATTCTTTATACCTTCTCGCAAAACCCAAGGGGTTATTATATTGACAAACACAGTGCGTTTTCTGATTATATTGCAGAATCACTGAGTGGTAGGGGTTGGATGGGACCTCTTGTTCGACATCCCTGCTAAAGCAGGTTCACCTAGAGCAGGCTGCAAAGGATCCTCATATCCAGGCAGGTTTTCCAAGTCTGCAGAGAAGGAGACTCCCTAACCTCTGGGCAACCTGTGCCAGGGCTCTGTCACGCTCAAAGTAAAGAAGTTTTTGCTTATGTTCAGATGGAACTTCCTGTGTTCCCGTTTGTATCTGTTGCCCCTCATCCTATCACTGGGCACCACTGAAAAGAGACTGGCCCTATCCTCTTGATCTCTGCCCTTTAGATATTTATAAATTTTGTTCATTAATGTTCTAGTAGATATTAATTAATATATAGTTGAACCTGTTCTCCATTAATCAGTTAGGTCTTTGTGCTGATCATAATAAAAATCAGATGTCAAATCAAAAAAGATTACTTTGATGGCTAAAAATATTTTTTTCTTCCCTTCTAAAAGAGGGAGGGTAGGAATAAAAGCACTATAGGTGTGAGAAGTTCTACATTGCCTTTGTGTATCCTGTTACTAAAAAATAATAGTGTCTCATGGTGAAGTTCACTTGCATATCTTGAGACTTCATTTCTTCTTACCTTGCATGTTTTTTACTTTTGGAAGCACTGTGGTTTGGGAATTGCTATGGCTATCATTTGAATACATCTCTGTTGGTTTTGAGAGTGACTTCAGCCATGAATGAACTGTTATTTTCTGCAGATAAGCAAAGTGTTATCTTAAGATCCCCATTTTAATAGCTCAAGTTATTAAGATATGCTAAAATGTTTCTGTAAATCTTTACATATCAGAAATAGAACTCCCCAGTTCTCCCCAGTGTTGTGTGGATCATTCCATAGCAACACTAGCTGTGACTGCTGCTCTGAATTAACATAACTGACACTATGCATAGCCCTGGATACAGGCTTGCTGACATCAACTCCCTTGGCATGTGTTCAGAAAAGTGAACAAAAGACAATCAGTGTTGAGTTTGGCATAACTAACAAGTGCACAAAACTGCCAAATCCTTCTCAATGTATTCATCCAATTAATCCCATTGATTTAGGACAGTTACTTCAGAGAGTAAAACACACTGTATTTGGTCTTGAAAGTTCTTGTCTTAAAGTTTGGCTAGTCTAGTGAATTAGTAAAGACATTCTTCAGTTATATTGCGTTTTTCATGTTTCTTGATGTTGTTGTTCCTTTGTAGAAAAAAAATGAATTCTGAAAGCTCAGCACTTACCATGAGTTGCCCTCCTATAGTAAACCAGTGTGCCAGAGGAGGAATGGGAGAAGAAAAAGTTTGGTAAGCTTTACTTCTAATTTTCTAAGAGGTTAGTAGTCAGCGATATTGGGAGATGTAGTTTTAAAACTAGATTTAAAAATATTTGTTATAGATGTTTGCATTAATTTTGCATTATTGAGCAACAGAGAAGGAAGAAGGGAAATAATTTTTTTTATTTTGGTTTTGAGTTTTTAGCAGATGACCATGGCACAAAGTGTCATGGGGGATGGGCAATGGAAAAACTCCTGTTCACTTCAACAGTGCACCAGTTGTACTCATGGAATCTTTCACATATGGCACGTGTCTTAATCTCCCAACGCTGTTGCTGCGCTTGTGTGATGCTATTACTAGTACCCTTCAGTATCATGCAGGCTTGTGGTCTCCTGCAATTTGTGCTCTGGGAGACATTACAAAGTTGATAGTCTCTATTCTTTATAAAAAACCTAAACGTAGTCTGTACTGGAGAAAAAAACCCAGAACGCTGTTCAATGGTAGAGGTAGACATATGCTTATGCTTTAGAACAGTTATTTTGTGAAAACTGCCTTTGACCACCCAATTTTTAGCACTTCCTTTGGTGTTTTCATGAAGGGAACAGGAAGTTGAGAAGAAGTCGTAGAGTCTATTTCAGCTGTGTTGAGAGCTAGGATTTAGCTCGCCTTTTGTGTTCACTAGGGTTTAACTAGCCTTTTGCGTATAATGCTTATTTACCATGTAGGAAACAACAAAATAAACTCATGACAGGAAGCATGGCAACTATATGAACAAAAAGCTAACTTACATTGTTTTTATAGGCTGAGAAATACTCTTGAAAAACTGAAGAATTAAAGAAATATTAGAAACGGATGTTTTATTTTCTGCTGGATGCTTGTCAGGATATCATGCAGAACATTCTTGGTTTTGTTTTTATGTAAGATTAAATGAACAACATTGCACTACCTGGAAAGTAGATTCTTTTCAAATGTCTCCCACTATTCTATTACTATTCTTGGAACACTCTCAAAGCTAGAAACAAAATCTTTGCATGAAAGGGCTGGATGAGGAAGACTTGTGAGTTTCCCTCTTGACTCCCAAATCTAATGATGGTGGGGAATTTTAACGTACTGTTCCTTCGTTTCATCTCTTTTATTATTTTTTTTTTAATCCTACTTGTGGTATTGAGCAATATAATTTCATTTTCTGTACGACATTTCTTTGTAATACTTCATGGCAATTCTTGGTAATGTTGACTAAAATACCGGGAAAGTACAATTTATGTTCTCAAGAGTTAGACTGTCATAGACAAATGGTATGATTTGTTACAAGTGTGTAATCGACCTTAGGGAAAGCGGTGGAAAATAACGGAATTTACTTGTCTAGTAGTCTTTTTTTGCCTTTGGTCCTGTCAGTCCCACTTTCCTCCTCCTCCAAATTCTTGTCTATAGTGTTTGCGTGTGCTTATTTGACATATATTCTGTCGTACTTGCTAATTTTTTAACTCATTACCTTCCTGCAATTCTTTATTAGTCAGAGGTTAGAGCAGAGATTGTTCTCTTCCTCAGGAATTAAGAACATCTTTTTATTTAATATCCTAGGATGCTTAGGAGTTCTAACTAGGAGGTAAAGCAGACTCCTTTTCTTCAGGCATTGTAAAATTACCTTAGGACTTCAGGTTAAATAAATATCCCCAATTCCAAATGCTCATCTGCAGGAGCAGAAATACTCTCCGAGTTCCTCCCTTTGTCTCTGTCTGTGTTGGGCAGAGTTTAGTGTGTCGCTGACGTGTAGATACTAGTTTCACATTGTAGGATTAGTTTAATGCAATTTACATAGCACTTGGAAATAAAGACTTCTATAACCAATAGAGTATTTACACTAACTGGTTTATGTAGTCACCACTGTATATGTGAATGCATACTTGATAAATATTTTTAATCAGTAAGATAAATGTGAAATTAAAATTTTAAATTAGAATCTCACCTCATAGACTTTGGCTATGAGTAAGTATGTGACAGTTTGAAAGTGCAGATCAGGGGCGATAGAAACTTGGACTGACTCGTCTTGACACTGAAGTGTTTATTACTGAAAGATAAATCAATGAACACTTGAGTGGTTAAGCATATATTGAGATTTAATTCTTCTGTGGTCAGAGAATGCTATGTGCTGTCACAGGTTTTGTGATATGCTTTTATATTTAAGTGCCATGTATGAGGTTATAGAAGTGACATAAAGAGCCAGGTTATGTCTTAGTGTAAATTGTGAGGCCTGTGCTGAATTACAAGGAGCTGAAGATATTTGACCCAAGTTTAGGTGTGCTTCTGTATCTTCTTAAGTGTGTTTCAACCTGTATTTCAACCAACAATATCACTTTTGCCAGCTGTTTCTTTTGTAAGCCAAAATCTTATTTGTTAAAAAGAGCACCGTGTTTGGAAGTTGAGTTGGGTGTTTGATTTGAGAAGCTGAATAGCAGTCTGATGCGGATCTGGTATAATGAATGCAAGATGTGCCTGATGAGTTCTATAATATCTGTGACTCAGCTGTTACTTGGTGGATGCAGTGAATATAATGGAGAAAATTTCATTTAGATCTATGTGGAATATATTTGAAGTTTTCTAATTATTTTTTTTCCTTGATATTGTGGGATTTTGCGAGTACTAGAGCCGAATAAACATTTTTCTCTGCCTAATAAAGTGCAATGTTGCACTGCATTGCTGCATCACACACTTGTTACTGTTTTTTCATTATCTGATTCTTGAAATGTATTTATGTTTTGATGGGTTCTCAGTTGTTTTATTTTCATGAAAACATAGCTATTAGTAAGGATTCAGCAATTCCACTTCATCAGTATTTTATATCCGTGTAGTTTGTACCTCTAGAATATTAAGTTAATTGAATTCTCAAACTTGCAATGCTTCACTTCTATTGCTTTCCTTTTTGCCCACCATACATAATCAAGATCACTGCAGCAAAGAGATGCTAGGAGTAGTACTAGTGTGACTGCTGCGATTGTCTGATAACTAGAGTGTACCACAGCAGAGTTCGTGTGTGAACCAAATTAAGCTGTTCTTGATAAGCAGGAATACTGAGAAATTTAGCTGATACTAATTGTTGTTATGACCGTTAACTGTCTGAGTTAATATAGAACAGTGCTTGAACAAACAAAGGCTTGAGAGCCTTGAAATTCTAGAACCTACTGAATTGGCAGATTATCAGTTTCTGAATGTTGCAGATTGCAAGAAAGGAACTAAAGATAAGGAAGAAATTGGGAACCATGTTAATTTGTCTATGCTTACTGTTGGAGTAGCAAGTTGGCATGTTGTTTTTCAAAACAAATATGCAGAGGAATTGGAAATTTTCCACTTTTTGTTATTGTTTATGGGCTTATAATGTGCTTCCTCCAGGCTAGTGATATCTTGCTAGTCACTAATTTATGTTTTTACATAGGACTAAGTTAGGAAGTATTTCAGCTTTTTAAAAGGAATAATAGAAATTTGAGGTTCTAGACATCCTCCGTGTCCAAGTTTGCAGTACCTTGGCTTTCCATTTCTGTCTCTGTCATGGTGCTTACTGTGTGTACAATGCTCTAGTGTTTCTATGACAGTCACCATAGTTTTTAGAACAAATTTCTCTGAAAACTGCCTGTCATGAGGCCCTGTCGTGGAATGAGTGATTATTGATTCTACACAACCTTGAGGTAGCAGAAATTTAAGATTTATTAACATTATTAATTATAAATCACAGGATTAAGTTGTATAATTTTTAACAATACCAAATATTAGAATGATTTAATAAAATTTACTATAATCAACACAGCGACTTAAAGATTTGGAAATGGCACAGTTCACTCAAGACTCACAGCAAAGTTTCCTAAAAGAAAGCCTGCAAAACAAGCATGCATACACACAGAGACAGAAGTTAAACTATGATTGAGATTTTTCTCCTTTGAAGTTTTAGTAGATGATTGTTACCAAATGATGTTTGAAACCTCTCAAAATCTAACTGCAGTGAATTACTGTTCTCCTTCATCAGTATTTGTCAGCAGATGATCTTTGAACCCTTTGTTAGTGTTTGTCAGTGAATGATCTTGGAAATCCTCACAAAATATATTTTTCAAAATCCTCATGAAATGTACTCTTAGAAATCTTTGTGAAGTCTGCTCTGAGAAGTGTCCCAGCTCAGGAGAAAATCCTGAGTCACAACCTGCTGCAATCCTGGAGAGTTCTTAAAGGTCTTATTTGGGATCACTATAAGATTGCAAGATGATTGACGTTGATCAGCGTTTTTTTCATTCGGCCATGGTTGTTCTCAGATATTTCTGGCTCCTTCCAGAGTGGGCTCTGATCCAGGCAGCGGGAGTTTCCCAGGCAACAGGAGTTTCAGGTAGAGTTAGGGGAGTGCCTAATAGTCCTAACTCACTGTCAGGCGGCAGGACTTTCAGGACAATTAAGAAGTGCCTAATCATCCCAATTCGGTGTACTCATAGCCAAGATAAGACCACAATGCTGGCTGATCCTGACATTGCAACTGTGGCCCAGGTGATCTGCACCACAGGCTCTGGAGAAATAAATCTATACAAGTAACCAAATAAGCGTTGTTATGTGTGGTCTGCAGTGCATTCTCACTGTCTTTATATTTTTGACTAAACTAAATCTGGGTGTAGGGACTGAAATATCTTTAAATCATTTTCGTTTGTTGTTGATTTTCTGCTGTAACAGCTAGGTTGTTTTGGTTTCAGTTTTCCGTTCCAGTCTGGGGGAAGGATTTTTGTAATCTGAAAAAGCATGTGTGTACTAGTGCTAATCTTGGCTGAGAGAGCAGTGATTTGCAAATAACAATGTTAAGTCTCTTATGTGACAACTTTAACTTGGACTCTCTAATTTTTCAAGAGTTATGTGTTTCCTTGGGGGCTGGAATTACAGTCAAGTTTTTGCACTAAACTTTAGTAGAAAAATAACTTGCTTTCTGATAAATTTACCGTAGAGAAAAATGACAATTTGTAACTATTATTTTTGGTGAGTTTTTGGGGAAGGAAAGCTATTGAAACTCCAATCTGTATAGTGAGAAGGAAGACAGACTTAGATACTGAATTTAGGCATTACAAAAATTAATTGCTTATCCTGTAAATTCAATGTAGTTGAGATTTTGAGGCAGGAAAGAAAGTAGTGCAATATGGAAACCCAGAGATTCAGGGATATATGGACTACATACTTACTCTTGCACATCTGACTTCTGCTCTTTTTAAAACTAGACCAGCTCTAAATGGAGGAATGTTGAATGGAGCAGCAAGTTTATGGTCTGCTCCCAAGCATATATTGTCTATATAATCAAATATTCATTCCTTTAGTCAAGTACGTGCTGTTACCTCTGATAAGAAAACCATAAATATTTGCCAGAAACAAATATTGAGGAGCGAGAAGCAAGAAGCTGTGTACTGTGTTCCAGAAAGAGATTTACTTTGGGTGTTTTCCACTTCCTTTTTAAATGGTCCAAGTCATTAACTTCTCCGGAGTTTGCTATTTAAAAAGAGAAGAAACCAAACCCACAACAATAGTCTTCTGTCTCTGATTTTGAGTAGGTCACCCAAGCCTACACTAAGGATTTACTTTTCTCTTTTTTCTTCCAGTAGTTCTTTAAAGTGGTATGCCTATCCAGAATGTGGCTGCTATATATGAAAACATGGCACTTGCTGTGTTTAATCATTAGAATGAAGTTTTGAAACTTTTTCACTCACTTAAGGCCTGTCAAAAGATTTGAGGAAAAACACCCATCAATAAGAAGCAAATTAATAATTTTAACCAAAATTTTGATTCTTCACCTGGACAATCCAAACCTTATTAATATTACTTTCATAGATCCCACAGCCTTATGCTTTTGTGATTTTTGAATTTTAGATCTGAGTAATTAGCTAATTAATTATTTGCTTAACTTAGTGACAGAAGAGCTTGTGTAAACTGAAATAAATGCAACCTTTTGTAGCCATTTTTTTTTTTTCTTTCCTTAATGTCATAAGTGATTGATGAAGACAGTAGAACTCTTGGTTTGGGGCTTCTTGCAGAGTTCATGATTTAAAGTCTTTGCTCAATCCTCACACATTGCGTGGTGCTTGACTGTTCCTTTTCCTCGGCAAGGGATGTGGTATACTGTGAAATATAATTAGGAGGAAAGTTGGTACTTTTACTGTTGTTGTCTTTTTTTTCCTTAGAAATTTTAAATGGAGCATTATAAATAGACACAGGAAACAATTAATTGCAACATACCAGAATGGTTTTTTTTTTTAAGTGAGGAAAACATTCGAGAGTGAGGCTTTCCAATAAATCTGGCTTTTGCAGTGAAGCTGATTGAAACACTTCAGCCTCTCTGTTGCCTATTCCTATTTTCACCATTTCTTACCTCCTCCTCTGTTGTGCCAATACTATATTGGTCCACTCTGTGAATTCGATTAAAATAATTTTAGTTAAAAATACCTTTCCCAAAAGAAGATTAATTTTTATTTGGCTGATTTTACATGTAGCACAGTCCTATAAAGTGTTGTTTAGTACAACTCAGAAGGTGAAAAAACTGCAGTAACTATAGGATAGGACACAGTGACCAAGGAAGTGGGGACTCACAGGTTTCGACCACTTTACTAGAACTTCTTTGCCAAAAATAGTGGGTTTTATCCTGAAATAGTAAAATAGAGTTATAAAATCTATAAGGAAAAGTAACCTCAAATAAATTGACCCAGTTTCATACTCCTTTAGGTAATTAATCATTATTTTAAAACATTAGCTTTATGAATAAAATTCCTTTTTGATCTTTATTTTTGGTGCTATTTCATATCTGGATGCAGTATTCGGTATACTTGTTTTTTAGGGTTTGCAAAAGCTTTGTAAATGAACATTACTATTTTAAATGAATGGAAAAAGATTTCCCGCTTCAAAAATATACATGCAGTATGTAGCTGTCTGATCAACGGAAGGAAGTAGGCTCCTGTAGTGAGAGTATTGACTTCAGTGGAGCAATATGAAGCTGTAAGAATTTATAGTCCAGGGATGATATAGGACTACTTCAAAGACATTTTACTTAGAATCAAATCCCTCTTGTCAGTTCCTAGATATTGTTTACAATATGTCACAAAATAGTTAAAATTGGTACAGTGAAGAAATCCAGTTTGTTTAGTGCTATGAACACAGTACAGTTTTGTTGACTTTGCTGGAAGTAATTCACTGTAAAATTAACTTGTAAGTAAACTATTATAATAAGAGTGCAACTTAAAAGCTTTTCCACTGGAAAAAATGCCTAGAGTGCTGAAGACGCTAAATTTTGTTAGCCTGCTTCTAGTAACACCTTTTCTTTAAGAGGTTGGCCTTGGTTTATGTCACAGATAGTGGGGAAAAGAAATAAAAACACCAAGTGGCAAAAAGTCAAGAAATGCAGCTTAGCATTTAAAACAACGAAGCGTGCAGTGTGGAGGGTGGGGATGGGAAGGTAAATGGAGGAGGGAAAACCTCAGACTGCCCTAAATATCTGTTAGCTGCACTCTCACACTTTCCAGAAAACAGATTATGTGCCTGTAAATATTTATGTAGCATACCTATTGCAGTACAGTCCATTCAGTCCATAGTGGCTGGATTTACTGTGGCTGAACTCTGATCTCAGCTGTGAAGCACTTTCTCACTTCTGTAATTCTAGGTTCCTAACAGCTGTTGTTGCACCAAACCTATTTTTAGTCATTTGCTTCTTTAGGACCCACTAGGCTTACAGCTATACAGCTAGCTTTTAATGGTTCTACAGTGAAGTTCTGCCCAGTGGCTGGATACCAGATCACTCCCTGAACATATGGGCTGTGTTAATGTCTGTTGATTAGTGTCTTGTCTGAGCTTTAAAATGCGGAAACTCTTTGGTATAGCAAAAGTAGATATTCTGGGGTATTGTGCAAAATGAATTCAAAGCATATTTTTCTTAAAATCTGCTATTTAAAAAACAAATAGAAATAACAGGGTCAACTGAGATAAATAAAAGAGATGTTTGAACTGACCTACCCATGACTGCAGTGTGAGTAGAAGTAAGACAGAGAAGCAGTGGTGAGCCTCTGAAAATCTATATTGTGATGAGGTAGTATGTAGATCCCACATGGTAGATACCTTAATACATGTGGGTTTAATCACACAACCCTTCTTCCTTAATGAGGATCAGAAGAGGGTGGCTAAATTGCTGTATACTGTAGCTCTTAAGACAGACAGGTACTGAAGCTGACTCCTAACTTGTGTGGGAAGTAAGGTTTCGTGACATAAATCATAGCAATTCTGTTGCAGCTTTTGCCAGCTGCTAACTGATGAGGAAAGAATTATGTGTCTGGAATCAGAGTGAGAAGAGAAACAAGTTTAACAACTTTCCCTGTTTCTCCTAGATCCTTGTTCAATCAGTAGAAATGACTCATCCTGAAGAACTGAATTAAAATGGCTCTAGTCAAGTGCAGTGTAACTGCAGATGTTTGTGATTACAAAAGGCACAAACCTATGTAGACAATACAATGTTACAGGGTTTGCAAAAAGCAAGTCCTGTAAATTGCAGATTAACACTTTAGATAGCTAGATAAAAATAATGTTATTTGCAGGAGACCTTGAATTAATTGTTTTTTAGTATTATCTAATTGCAAAGATAAGAAATGCTTTGCCTGGAAAGTTGAAAAATATTCAGGATAGTTAACATAACCTAACAATTATGACAGACTATTTTATAGAAGTGATTTATCTGCTTTATTCTTACCTAACTTTCCTAGTTTATTTAATGTACCTCTCTGCCCATAAAAGGAGTAGTAGAATTGAAAATTGTTATGGAGGAATCATTTGCATTGGGACTTGCAGCCTGGGAGCCAGTCCCTTAAAGGAAGTGGATGAAGATCCAGGAAAGGGCCGTAGAACGTGGAGAGGGTGACTCATACCAACCTCTGTAGCACACACAGAAACAGTGAGCCGAGAATGTGCCGAAATGGTTAAAGCGGGAGGCAGTCGCCAACTGCTGACTTCAGTCTCACGAACGCACGAAATGGGCTTTGTAACTAAAGAAAATATGCCCCAGAGGCAAAGACAAGTTTAAACATATGTTTAATCGTCGCGTCTTACGAAACTTGGTATGGATTGCATTTCCTCATCCTGGATGGGATCAAAAAGATCCTGATTGCTGCCTCCAAGGGAAAGCGTTCAGCTCGCGCGCTGCCCGGAGCCTGAGGGCCACAAGGTGGCGGGCTCGGCCCGGGACCGAGAAAGGCCGTTCGCTCAGCCCGGCCGAGCTACAAGGTGCTCTCCCTGTTGACTCACTGGTTTTCTCTCTGCTTTCTGGTTGTTCTTCTTCCCCTCTCATACCCTGCCCTGCGATTTATTCTGGGACTGCATAAAGAGATATAAACAGAGGTGAAATTTATTGCTTGTTTCAAAAGTCATCTTAGTGGGGCTAAGGCTGCTGCTTGTAGGTAGTATTGGGGGCGGGGGGAATGTGGCAAGGACTTCCTTTTTGGTGGAAAAAAGAGAACTCCATAGATTCCTGGATAAAGCTGTCATCTGCATTTTCTACATGTGATTACACTCTCTCTAGATCGTACTTCAAACAATTTCTATTGGTGTTACATCTCTTGAGACATGTGCTACATGCTTGGTTATGTGTTCTACCTGCTTTTTCGCTGTTATGTGTGTCTCATTATAGCTGTTAGCCTCAGGAGTTAGAGCAAACATTTCTGAAATACCTAATTGGTTCCAATTCAGTGTCAAGCAAAAGGTAACACCATCTTTAGGCTGCCCTCAGTGATATTTTGTTTGTAAATCTTAGTGAACAGTCTTTATTAAGTCAATAAGCAGGCTAGTGACATGCCTTTTATACTCTGGCTTACAATTAAATGAACTATTCACAAAGAGTGTATAGAGAATGAAATATATTTAGTTTTTAAAGAGCTGAAGAATGTTTAAAACCTGCAAGTTTTAGTTATTTCATGGAGGAAAGGAGTATAAAAATCTATCAGTCCAGCTGTCATTAAAAGTATCTTCTTCCTTGCTTTCTGATGGGACATATTAGTGACATCTAGAAAAGACATTTAATAAAAATGAACATCACTTTGGACCTTTTGCAAAAGTCTCTCTCTTGGCTGGAACATGAATCACTGGAACTGAGAGGCTGAATTTGCGTAGCTTTATCTAAAGAACCAGACTTTCCCATTTTGGTATAAGATTGGTTTTGTTTTGTTTCTCCTCCCCTCTGTGGCTGAGAGAAGTGCATGCTGACAGGGTGATAACATAGGCATGGTGATTAGGCTTGGATCATCAATGTAAACGACTAATACTGTGTGGATGGAGGCCTCAGCATCCCTAACTTGTGTTTTGGTCATTAGCAAGTTGTAAGTTATAGTTCTAGTGGATGAGAACTTCTCCTTTAGTGCAATCTTGCAAACACAGAATAAATGACTTTGCTTAGTTTAGAACAAGGATGAAATTTGTCATTTGCCTTAAATTTTTTTTTTTTGATACTGTAGAGCCGTATATTCTCATTCAGCTATACTGCACCTTGTCATTACCTTCTCTATTTTATGAAAAAAAAACCAACATAAAAATTACAAAAATGGTAAATTCTGAAGCAGTGATACACTTTTATCATACCTCTGTATATACCACCCTTTATGTCTCATCATTTTGTAAGGGTTTGTTTTTTTCTTTCCTCAGATAGACTCCTTTTTTTCTGAACTGAAAACTGCCCTAATGAACTCTTTCATCTTTCTCCTCTGTGCTGTATTGACATGGGGCACCCCATAACGAAACAGAAAACAGTGGGAAATGTCTACCAGTGTCCATACAAATGAAGGAAGTGGGAAGAAAAGTTAACATTTAGGAGTCTAAATTAATTTATCATTAAACATTGACATTTATTTGCTAATCTGCAGGTTTATTGTTCCTGAAATAGCAGAATGATAATAAACCTCTCTGTCTCTTACCTTCCAATCTGTCAGAATATGATGTGGTGAAACTTATATAATGATCAAGTTAATCAGTGGCAAGGCTTATTTTATAGCATCTTCCTGATCAATTCCTGTAGGTCTTAAATCTAGCTGAAAGTTGTTGAGCATCTTACGGTTAACCCAGAGGTTAAATAATAGCTTTTTTTATGGTCTTTATATTCAGTGATTAAAAATATTTTTCCATTCTTAATGTGTTTTATTTAATCTGAAATTCATCTGTCATAAGCCAAGGTTTACCCAGTCATGTATTCTGTGATTGAGTACTTAATGGATTCTTTTGCTTTTTGTTTCAACAGAGATTTGAAATGAATCATGAACTTTTCCTCATTCTGATTTGTATTTCTTTTTATGATATATATATTAAATATATAACATGTGTTTGTATTCACCATTTACAGCTTGATTAAAAAGAAAAAAAAAAAAAGATCGAACACAGGGAGAAGAGAATTTAAAGGGAAGGTTCTCAGACTTATTACAGTGGATAGGCTGCTTTAATACCTGTCCATTCAGAATCTTGTCATCTTCCGTTTACTGGAGTAGGAAAGTTGTGAGGAAATTGAGTTTCTTTTGTTATCACTTTCTATCAGGATTTTGTATATAAATGAGAGTGCACAGATGACAGCAAGGTCATAGAGCAGTGACAGAAAGGTCACTGCATGAACAGGTTCTGTATTTTGCGCAGCAGGGGGCTGTATTTACCAACAGTAGGTGAATAGATGTTGGTTGTCTTGTTTTTCTGTGGGGACTACACAGGATATTTATTTTTTAAAAATGGATCAAGTTTTATTTTCATTTAAATCTTAGACAAACTCATACTTTCTAGTGTTTGTCCTTCGTTTTAGAGAACTTAATGTTACCATACTTGTTTTCATTGTAGTTTTTTTAGTATCTCTAGTAAGGTATTGAAAAGGGAAAATCTCCCAGCACCGGAACTGTTTCTTTTCCTCTTTAGAGGTTATTCCTGTATAGTTTTGCTCATAGTGTGTATGTATGCTGTGCATGTAAGACAGTACTTTTTTTAATCAGCAGTGCCCTTCAGGTCTGTATGTGTGCTTTGCATACTTTCTCATGACATCCTGAGGAGGTCTGTTGTATAGCTCTTCAGTAGCCTGTTTACAGCAAGACAACTCTGAAATGTCCCCTTTCTCTGTACACCACAGTTTACAAAAACTGTATACAGTAACTTTTTGGTCATAAATAGTATAGTGGTTTGTTATATTCCTCTATTAATGTGGCAACTTCATGCAGCTGAAGCAGCTGTCCCTGCCTCTCTGAGAAACACAGTCTTTGAGTATTTTTTTCCCATTTGTTTTTCTAACAAGCAGTACAGACAGGATGTGATAATGTTTTTCTCCAGCCGTGCTCCTGCCTGAAGCCTTTCAGCATCTTGAGTTCTCTACAGAAACACATAGTTGTCAGGGCAGGTGGGAAGATTGACAAAGGACCCTAGAACTGGCAAAAACTTGTTTTGGATTCTGAATCTCTGGTGTTCTTATTTAAAGGAAGTGGTTTTGTGTTAAGTTCTATTGCAGATCTTGAGTGTTACTTCCTTGCCCACTTTAATTCAAGCTGTTCTAATCAGTGATCCAAATAACGGATTTTGGCCAGTAAGAAATCTGTGACTCTATTGTCAAGGTATTGCTAGTCCCAGGAACTGTCTCATCCATCAGCAGGTCACAGTTGATTTAGGATTTTGCATCTGCTAGGTACATGGATGAGGATAGTTAGCAGTCTGATGAAACAACAAGCTCTGTTTCCCCTGAGGAAACTGCTAACCCTTTTTCTCTGCCTAATCAAGCAACTTAGCAATTGCTCAGATAAACAGAACTTTGGTGCTACAGAGCAAAATTTGGAATCAGTATGGATGCTTATTTTCTTGCTCTGTTACAAACTTCACCAAGTGGAAATGTTAAAGCACATGAATTTCCTTGTTTGCCGGTGCTAACTTGTGTAGGAAAACATTCAATGTACTTGTATTATTTGAAAGTCATATATCTAGAATTTCAGGTTCTTTACACAGTGACTCATACGCTTTGAGTGTAAGAATGGAAAGGGGTCTGTATGAAGCTGTTGTAAGGTGTCATAACACCCACGTTTTATTATGTGTTGCTGTCTATTGGATGTTATAATCTGGTGTAGAAAGATTTATGCTCATAATATCAGAGCATGCTTATAATAAATGTATCCGACAGTAGTTTAATGCCTTAATATAATTTTAGCAATTGGTTAAATCTTGAATGAACTATAGAGCAAAATTTTGTTAGCTGTGGCTTTTGCTCACAGTAGAACTCATGCATTATTACAAGTTTAGTGAAACTCTGATTACATCCTCCTAGAGCAAGGATGTAATCGATTTGATCAGGTTTCCATTTAAGGACAACTTAAAATACTGTAATGTTTCTTTCCTGCGTTTGCATTTCTAGGTGCAGTCAAGTTTAGAACAATCCTATTAGAGCTTTTTGTTTACATATCAGACACGGTGTTAACATAGATTTCTTTATGGTTTAGGTTTAACATGAAGTATTTTTCATTTGCTAGTAATTTTGAAAGAACAGATGCCTGACTTACGAATTTCAGGAAAAATCATTGTGCTTTTTTTCCCCACTGATTAGGGTGGTTGATTCATTATGATAGTTCAGAAGAGAACAGACTTTTTTTTTCCCCTTTCTGTAGATTGACTTCAAGAAAAATGTTATGAGATTTTAAGTTTAAAAAAAACAACCAAAAAAACCACTTCAATTTTTATCTTTCTCAGGAGAGCATAGTGGGGAGTGGGAGCTGGAAGTTATGGAAACATACACTTTGGTTTCAAGGTACCTAGAGAAGTCAGATTTGCAGAAAGAGGTACGCGTGTGGTTTAAAGTAAGCTTAGTTTTCTCAGGAAATGGCATATGACTGTGCTGTCTATCTCTTGCCGGTAACTTTTCAACTTGTTGCCCAGTTTCACTTTTAAAAAGGTATAAAAAATATCAGAGCAAATATACTCAGGTTTTAACGTAGTTGTTTATGGGTGGAGGCGTGAGACCCCAATTAGTACCACTGTTGTAAGGAAGGCTGCCAGGGCATAGCCATTTTATGGTTTTTGGGCAGAGTCTACCAGCAGAGGTGTTGCTGTGAGCTAACCACGGCGTTTTCATGGCAAGAGTGTCACAGAGGTAACAAGGGACAGAGCGTGCTGAGGTGTGGGATGAAACACAGGGCCTCTTCCGCACCAAACCTCATTGGCTCTGCCTCTTGCAGAGTCTGTTCGAGTGAGTGTGTAGGGACTAAAAGGTGGTGTCTGCTTGCAGCAAGATGATGCCTCTGCGGTTGTGATGCGTGTTCAGTGTTCTGTCTCTGTTCTTTACATTCTGATTGAAATCACGAGGTCACATGCCATGCGTAGGATGTGGCTGCTGCTTCACTTAATTTCTGTGTCACCTAACTCTCTTTGGAATGAGAAAGCAGCTTCTTATCATTAATCTTTACAAAGAGTCCATACTGGAGCGTCACCCAGGCAAGGCTGAGCTCTCTGTGTCCTTCATTGCCATGCCACTTCTCCCAAGAGATTGACTCATCACATGGCTGCAGACCTATTCTTGCTCAGTTTGAGGTTGGCAAGGTTGGAAGATCTGCCTTTAGGGCTATCAGAGAAATAATGCTGTCAATGAATCTTGCAGCATCGTGAAATCACTAGTGTCTTTAATGTAAGAGACTTCACTTTAGTTGGAGGTGGGGAGATGATGTGTGTTAACTTCAGTGAGCAGCTAAGTGCTGTGCAGCCACTTGCTCTCTCCCTGACCACAACCCATGAGATGGGAATGGGAATTGTGGGGAAAAAAACCTCATGGGTTGAGATAAGAACAGTTTAATAATTGAAATAAAATATAGCAATAGTAATGAAAAGGAAGATAACAAAAAAAGAGAAATAAAATCCAAGAAGGACAAGTGCTTGCCACCTGCTGACAATGTGATGCCCAGTATCTGGGCTGCAGTGGGCCCTTCTGGCCAATTCCCTCAGTGTATACACTGAGCATGACGTTGTGTGGTATGGAATATCCCTTTGGCTAGTTGAGGTCAGCTGTCCTGGCTGTGTTCCCTCACAGCTTCTTGTGCACCTCTTTGCTGGCAGAGCATGGGAAACTGAAAAGTCCTTGACTGAGGATAATCACTACTTAGCAACAATGAAAACATCAATGTGTTATCAACATTATTCTCATCCTAAGTTCAAAACACAGCAACTACCAGCTACTAGGAAGAAAATTAACCCTATCCCAGCCAAAACCAGGATAGAAGAGTATTGAATTCTTTTCATACCTGTTTTTCATCGACTCATAGAACAGGATTTTTTCTGGTTGGATTTCACATACTCAAAAGAGATAGGACCATCTATCTTACGTACCTGGCGCTGTTATGGCTACCAACAGTATTTCTGGTATCAGTGACCATAAAAGAAACAGTAACCAATTTTCCGTCATCACTGATCAAATCAATGTCTGTGTTTTATGACTCTTACTTCAGCTGCTGTAATAAGTGGGAATATTGCCTTTGTGTTCTGGTGCTTTCTGTATTCAGACTGAAAATGCTTGTTCTCTTGTTTTGGTAATTATCAAGCTTTTCACTTTACATGAAATAGTGTGCAATTGTGCAACTGTTAATGTTCAGCAGTGTAACAAATACCAGTAACTAATGAGACTAAAACGAGTTAGTTTCCGTGTGTTAGAGCGAATCTTTTACCATAGATTATCAAGTTGTAACAAATTGTGGAGTATCTTCTTGGGGGAGGAGGGAAAACAATACTGTACTAGCTTATGTCTTGAGAGGATGTCATATGTCAATACGTGCAAGGACAAATAGCCCAGAAATGTTTTTTCTTTGAAAGCAAATAATCTCTGGCAAACTTACGTTAAAGATTTTTTCTGATATGAGTTACTGGAGCAAATGATATTATCCCTTACGGTTTCATAAATAACTATGGAAAAACTTTATAAAGTTTCCTATACAACTGAAATTACTGTAATAGGGTATTTATACGGAAGAGACTAGAAGGCAGAACTTGTTGCTGGCAGAAGTAGAGATAAATGAACATTTTCTGTCCTGAGTTGGTATTTTGAATGGAGCTTTAATGGAACGATAGTTTCAACAGGTTTTACTTCATTGCATTCAGAGGTTTCTATAGTAATTACTATGGCAACAGTGATGCAGAAAATGTTCCCTCAGGAACCCAGCTGTGAATAATAACTAACAGGGAAAAACATTTTACTTTTACATCTCAGGTTAAACATCCCATCAGAAATGATGGAAATAGTGGAAGTGTGGGGGTTTTTCTTAATAGGAAGTCATTCTACTACACAAACTCAGATGTTATGAAAGGAGTGTTTGGCTTCAGAGTACATACACCCTTTGAATATATCGCTACAGTATCATCCCTCAGACCAATGAAGAGTAGTAGAAACACCAAGTGTAAAATTTGTCACCGGCTTCAAATATTTCATGTTATACAGAATCTTTCAGTGCTATATATATGTAGTACAAAATCTTCCACTCAGAACTTATAACTTAGCTTTTATTAACAGTTTTATTTGTTATGTAAATGGGTTTATATAATTCTTGAAGATAAAACTGTCCTGATCGCCTTATGACCTCACTGTGCAATAAAGATCAAGATCACACAAGTCACATGGCAGAGGTCAGAGCTTGTTGACTTCAGTTTCTATTTATAAATTGCTTTCAAAAACTGCTCTTATTTTTGCAGGAATAAATTTGTCAGTGTTTGGATTAAACAGAATATCCTGATGTCACAGGATGCAATATTTGTTGAAACCGTTTGTTGTTAAACCTAGCTTTCCTTGGATGTGTAAGCTGCCCTTTGTGCACATAGTTGCCTTCTTTATTTATTGCACTTTCATTCAGAACAAAGGGGAAACCAGTCAGCTGTTTATGATGTGAATAAACTTTTAAGCTTGAAAGCATTTTAAAGCTTGATTTGGTAGCTTTACTGTCATGGAGTAAGACAACATGCTTATGGAGCTCAGGGGATTTATGGCCACAATTATAACTCCTAATGAGTTACATCAAGCAAGGGAAACTAAAGTAACCAAACAAATATGTTAAAGCTGAATAAGAAAATTGTGAAGAATACTTTATTAAACATGAGGAGAAAAATGTTTTCTAAGCTCTGGGAGCTGATAGTTGCTTTTACAGTTATTTATTCAACTTAATGAGAACTACAGTGCAGATAGAAATGAAGATGGAATGGAGATGAAATCACTGTTTTATCTGCGTTCCTGCAGTGTACAATCTGCTAATAGTTCAAGTCAAAGTCTTACAAATGAAAGTGCCTTTGTAAATCTAAAGGTTGCATAGTTTGACCTTGATGATCTCTGTGTGTGTGTGTATACACATATAACATATAGCTTTAAAGTTTGATTCAGGGCTTCTTGTAGTTCATTTTGGTGCACATAACATAACTGAGTCAAAAATTAAGTATACTGGCAGTTTACTAAAGAAAACCCCTTGTATTGGGTACATAGCTACTAGAGAATTTGCTTGTGTATAGGTGTTTCAGTTGTGAGTACTTAAAATACGTTAGTAAGCCTAGTTTAGTTTATTGTGCCTATTGATTGTTGTAATCTAACAAACTGGAAGTGTTCTCTCCCAGGTTTTGCATTCCTCTAAAAGAAAAGAAGACTGTTCCATCAGGTGCTTACATTTAAACAGCACTCAAAGGAAAAAAAGTGTAAAAATAAATCCGAAGTCATGGGACTTACTCGGAAATTTAAAAAATCTCTAGAAACAGGGAAAGGTTGTTTGAAAATGTTGAAGCTTTTCCCTCAGACTTGATGTGAATATTGAAAATCATTCCCTTGAAAGTTTTGGCATTGATGATGAATTCCTGACTTTTCACTTCTTAATACTCTGTTCTTTAGTTAACTGGCAACACTTAAAGCATGGAAGAAGTTCTATTGACCATGTTTTAGTTATGCCATAATAAAGTACTTCCTTGTGTCCCGAGCAGAGTACTAGTATGTAGTGGAATTTAACCTTTGATGAGATTTTTATGTCAAAGTTACTGAACTGCATGTGAAAAAATAGCTACATGGAATTTGCTGCGACAGCCTACAATCCTTCAGGCCTTGCACAAGGCAGAATTAATGTAGTCATGAAATTGTGTGGTATAATTTGACTTCTTTAGGGGGTGGTTACTGCACATTGAAGTTAAATCATGGCCATGATTGCGTACACTTGGGGAAGTTTAGTTTATTAGCCTTGGTGACAGACCTGTTATAATCTCAAGGTAAGTCCTTCTGGTCTGTCTGCGTTGAAATTACAGAAGTGATTCTTGTCACTCGATATAAAACAATTCTTCATGCAAGAATAATCTTTCTCAATGAAAGAGTGTTCTGAAGGCTACAGTCCTCTCTTAACTGCTCAAGTTTAATAAAAGTGGATTTCCTTTCCTGGCTGCCTGACTTACTGCCATGTCCTGGAGAGCGAGGTGTGAAAACTATCACGCACACTTGAAATGGTGGGCAACACTTTTTCACTTCTCAATGCAGAGAAGCCTCTAAATTGACTATAGACTTCAAGGCATAATATTATTTGGCATTTTTGTTACAAACTTACGTTTTTGGCCTTTTCAGTTGAAATGCAAGCTACAATGCAGAAAAAAGATCAAGTAGCAAATGAAGGGATAAGGAAATAGTAGTACAGGAGTTTCAAAATCTTGTGTTGACATGACTTGCCCCCAAATGTTACTTGTTTTAAATAGCATTATCCTCTTCATTCAATCCTTCTGATCTTTCTAAATGCCTGTTAGAGATACACAGCATCACAGGACTTAACATTTACCTTCACAAAGAGAACCAGATGATACGAATCCAAACAAAAGCGGTTTTCAGAAAACACCCATTTCCTTCATCAAGAACATGATGTGATGGCACATGAATGATCATTTTGAGGGTGTTAGTAGCTTCTCTACAGGGTAACTGAAAATGCTGTTTGGTTGGATTTCACGAACTGTTAAGAAATCCCTTGTTTGCTTTCTCTGGGTGAACGTTTTTCTATCTAACCAGTAAGTATCCAGTCTTTCTAATTAAGTGGATTTCCCAGCCTTAGGTTGTCAATGGGAGCTTACAACTATTTTGAAAACAATAGATTTACTCTATTTCCTTGAGCCATGAATATTGTGAGGTTTTTCCCAGAGGCTTCCTTTTTCTCATGTTCTCACGATGGGACCATTTAAGGATTGCGATCAGATCTTTTTTCTTTTTTTTTTTTCTCCCATGGGTGAAAGGATCTTATCTGGATGGCTGACTGTGGGCTTGTTCTCTTTATAAAGAACTCAAGGTGTATCTGTGATACACCAGTGGGATGTGGGAATGACTAAAAATTAACAAATATGTTATTGCCACTTCTTCCTGGTATTATTGAAGGGCTATAGGGATCATTTTAGGCTGCGTGTTCAGTGAGCCAGTGAATGATCTTTCTAATCTTAGCTTTTACAATATTCATCAAACAATGATATTTTGTTACAGGAAAATATTATGGGACTCTCTTCTCATCCTCCCCAGCATTAATACAGGTCTACCTTTGTGTCCCGGTTCGAGACAAATTCAGAGGAGGAAATATCCCCTGATGGGAAGCAGGCCCCTCCCCCCACCAAGTTCAGGAAAGAAAATGTCCCCGGAGGAAAGTGAAGGGGGGAAAAAAAACNAAGAGCAGAAAAGCTGGCATCCTCCTGGTGGCTAAGAGCCACAGCTTTCTGCTTCGGTTGTGAACAGAGTTCATGTATGTCAAGCAGGATGCTTTTATAGTAGTGTATATCAGACATAACTGGTTGTGTTAACCTGCACTAGTCATAGGTGAAGAAGTACATTATGTTTAAAACTTTACATTAAGCCTGTATTATATCAAGCCTGTATTTCTTCAGAAGACAAAATATTACAACATTAGAAATATCTGGGGTTTAGATCAAAATGTAGAAATTTAATTTGTCTTCAGATTTTTTTTTCCTCTTTCATAATATTAGTATTAATCTTTACAGGAAATTAATCAAATATGGAGATGAAAAATGCTTTTTATTGCTTCTTTGATTTTCATTTTATGGTGTTATGCATTGATTCATAGTATAAATAAACATGTTCTGAAGAAAGCTTGAGAAAAGAGTAGGTGTGGGACAGATCAGTGGTACATGAACCTGCTTCAGTGAATGCACTTTCATCTGTGTATATCCAGATTCCCAAGGGCTGTTTTTCTTTCTTAATATATTTGACACGCAGGTCATGATAATAGGACAATAAAAGGTTATACTACTGTTCAGGAAGTCAGCCCATCTATGAAAAAAATCTGTCATCTGTTTTTTCTTTGTTGGATACTTTTTTTTTTCCACAATGTACTAAGTGTTCAGTCTCCCCTCCTCACCCACATAGAATCATAGTTCCAACCCCCTGCCATGGGCAAGGACATCTTTCACTGGGCCAGGTTGCTCAAAGCCCCATCCAACCTGGCCTTATCTATCACTAGACGCTATTGGAGTTTGAAGAGCTCATGTCTGCAGGATTAAACCTTGGTAAATTAAACATACACACAATCTTTGTGAGATGCTTTGCTTTTAGGAAGAAAAGCGTATCAGGCAAGCTTTCCATAGGAACTCTATATGAGTTTTAAACTCTTCTGAGCCAAATGCTACTGTAATAAATTTTTTTCCCTTCTGGAAAATGAATCAAAATTTTCCACGTTGTCCTTTTAGTGCCAAAATGCACAGGCCTAGTATAGAAGAGAAATAGTGTTTGAGATTTCAAGTGGAGAAGTCTGATTTTTATTAAGTAGGTCAAACAAACAATTCTCCACCCCCCACCCCTCCCCTTAAAAATCAGTACCAAGGTACATTAATTTATTATTATTCATAACTTAAAACATCTAAGAGAATTAGTATTGTTCAAAACTACTGTTCACATCTAAAATGCTCTTGCGTATCTCAGGCTTCACTAGGTAAATCATTTGAAATTTTGCGTGTAATTTAGTATCAGAAATATCCCAATGTGTTAAAATAAATTTGCTTTTATGAACAGTATATTAGAGTACACTTTTGCTAGGTTGAGAGATGACATTACAAAGAACAGTTCTGAACAGTAAGTACTATTTATTATTTAACAGTATCTTTGTAAAATATTCACAGCTGTAGTAACAAACTTTATTTTTGCAGATCGAAAAGAGTTTTTACTCAGCACAGCTTGTCTCTAAGTGGTTTGAGCTTTCCTTTTATTATCTGAGTATTCATGTAGATTTCTGAAATGTGCTTTTATCTTCAAACAGCTGTAGCAGCTGAGTATTTTAAACAGAACACACACAGCTCAGATATTCTAACCTGAAAAATACCATTGTAGTCAGTGGTACTACGTGCAGAAAGACTGAGGGATCAGATGAAGATGTAAAGGTTATGTGAGCTTAATATAAACTGCCAAAAATTGTTCTTTTATCTCATTGTCATGCTTCAAGACAGCTAATGCACCTTTTTTAGTAAATGTGATCGAAATTTTAAACCGTTCAGCGCATGTTGTAGTCTTCAGATTCTTTTATATATACTTATTGACTGTTGTTACATAACTAACCTACAACATAGCAAAGGTTGCACAAAAAAACCTCCACTCATTTATTCTGGGAAACATGTTAATTTGGTGTCTAAAAATTGTGTCTAAATAAAGATTTCAATAAAGATGTTTTTGTTGAACAGATATTTTTAGTGTACCTATTCATAGTATGTGTGTGATGGAATCGGAACAGAAAACCCTGCGCATCTTAAGGACAAAAACATTATTTTATGATTAAATTAATTTTATTAGCATTATCAAATGAATTCTGGGAATCTAACTGGGTTCCATCCCGAGTTTTATACCAAAAGAATAGTTCTAGGTCATATTCATTCTTTGCAAAAACTGCAGTTTCACTGATCTGTAAATACTATTACTCCTGGTGACAGGTGAGAAATTCAATTTTCAAATTTTAATTTAAGTTCCAAGGTAGAACTGACATGTGCTGGGTATTTACTACTTAAACTCTACAACTGTAAAATACAGGGATCATTTTTTGCATAACCATTTTAAGAAAGATCATTGTTTTATTTCTGGACAAGCCTTTATGATGATGCTGATTTAATACAATATACTGGATTTTGTTTTCTGAATGCAAGCAGCAGTTGGAACAACACAAACATACTATAAAACAAACATACCTACTTTGATCTTGATGGAGGTGCATCTTTTTCATTAATTCAGTGTTCCACACTGAAAATCTACTGCTGTTTATCTATTTATGCCAACATCTTGTCTGTTGTATACAAATTTCTGTAGTATGTACTTAGCTAGGAGAAAGAAAACAACCTTCCTCTATCTGTGATAGAACAAGATAAATCATGAAATAAAAAACTTTCTCATCTGTTTTTTTTTTGTCGTTGTTTATCTTTAAGCTAGTGTTTTATTTTGTTTTATCTGCTACCTACTTATGCTAGTGATGACTTTTATTCTTGGTCTGGTAGGTAAATTATTTCCAAACCAATTGTGTCTAATACACCTATTGATATAGTATCTCTCCTATCAAAAGTATAACATTATTGGTTATTTCAAAGACAGAATTCTTTGACAGTTTTGTAGCTTTACAGTTTTGTATTTAAAATGTCAAATAGCAATTTAATATTTTAATAGTTTTATAATACAGACAGACTGTTTCTTAATTAGCTTATAATTGACTGCAATTCAGAAAAGATTTATCTAGTAAATAGAATGTTCGGAAGTAACAGAAGTAGTGTCCAGTAGAAAAAAGCACAAGACATTAATTTAAAAAGTATTTGAAAAAGTCTGCAATGCTCCCATTCTTTTTCAGTACAGTTCTTACTGATGTTAACAGTGGGAAAGACCAAGAGATCAATGTAACTTAAAGGTAGTGAAAGACCAAACTGAAAGCTGTAAATGAGGTCTTGTTTTTGTTAGAACTGTATTTTGTTGCTTGAAGTGCAGTTGAGAACCAGAGCCTGTATTTTATACTACTTTGATTTGGAAATATATTCAGCTGAAAAATGCTGGTTCAGAATGGTGGTCATAAACAATTTCTGAAAATGTTTAGCCTAGATCATTGCTCGTTATGGGAACAGTGAGATTTCTAAAGCTGGCTTTCAGTAAGACAGTCCTTTAACAGCTTTAATATCTTGAAGAGTTTGAGATGGGCTGTAAGAAATGGCTGCTTGTGATGGGAAATGAGACTTGATGTATTCACTGTGTTCCACACTTCCACTTTGAATACCCCTGATAGGATAGAAACTAGGGAAGTAATAGCCAGGCCAGATGCATGGAAATGAAAGTTTTGTAAGAAATTATTTAAGGTAGCCCGTGGGGTGGTAATGCTTCAGCCTGATTTCTGCGAGGTAGAAGAGGGCTGTGCACACTGAGTGAAAATAACAGTTGTGAAGAGTTGTGTTATACCCTGTAACAGATCAGATGAGTAAGTCCTGGAAGAACATACAGTGGCTGTGGTAAGTTTCACTGCATTTTTAATTAACTCCTTTTGTTAAAACTGCCTTGCTTCATTTGAGGCTCTTTAGTAACACTAGAATAGTATTAAGATGAAGAGTTAGCATACCACTGCCAAGAGGGAGATTCCTTCTCACCAAAATGAAGGTTCTTGACTGATAAGTTGAAGGAGGAGTATAGCTATTTTGAAAACTGGCAAGATGACGATTTAATCTTGTCTGCTCTCCCTGAAGACTGGCTGTTGTGTAGTCTGGGATGCTTTCAGTGAGTGGGAAAGGTCCAAATTGGTGATAACATATGGTTAATCATCAGTTTTCTAATGGAGGGCCTTCGATTTAGTGTAGATGAATGATACAACAAACATTGCTTATTGCAAAGTTCTTGGTTCTTGTTACAGAATGATTGTGGGGAGAGATAATTCTTAATGAAGTTTTTTGTTTGTTTGTAGCTGTTGTCTAAAGTATCATAAATACTGCAATGCTGAAGTTGAAATGTCTTTTGTTTCTCCTATATGCAGCTTGCTTAAAACAGATCTAGAGCAATTCTTAATAAACTGGGACAATAAATACATGAACATTAATAAATTATCAAAGAGAAAAATGTGAAAATGTAAGTTTAAACATGAGATTTCTTTATTAGAAGTGACTAAGGAGCACAACTTTATAGAAAGCTCACTGTACTTTATGAAAAATCTGACTTTGGTTCTAGTGTGAGATCATCTGTGAATAAAGAGGGTGCAAAACACTATTAGGACAATTGATAATCCGTGAAACTTGGTTTTGTTAATCACATTTTTCTCCTTTCATAATGTGGTTCCAGTTCCAGTAAGGTTTTTGGATTAGAAATTCAATTTTGTAATATTTTAACTTGGAAAGTTGTAGTTGGAGGACTTAGCAGGACAGTCTTCAGTGCTAAAGTCTGTGATGCGTGCTACCTTGTGCTTTTTAATAACTTAATCAGCGTGCTTCAAATATTGATATTCTTTCTGGTTGGCTGGCTGGTAGGGTGAAAAACTGCGAAGATTTGCATCTCAACCTTCAGTGTTACAAGAACGACTCAATTGTCATGATTATAGTTTATTATTTGCATTATATTGGCATCTAAAAATGTCTACTGTGATGACAGCTCTGTGATGTGTTTTGATGCATGCAATAAGAAAAAAATGTCATTACTCAAAATATTTTACTTCAAAATAGAGAAGACAGAAAAGAAGACAGATGGAGCTATTGCTATCCTGACTCTACAGAAAAGAAACTGAGTCACAGTGTGTTGGAGTCCTTCAGGAACTTTAAGCAAAAGGAATGACTACAGTGTCTTTTGTGTGTTAGTCCAGTGCTTTAACTGCAAAATGTTAATGTTGGATGGTGAGGTTTGGAATGGAGCCATTTAATTTGGTATTCTTTAACTGAGTTTTTGTACTCCTGCTATTATTTGTGATCGCTTCTGTAATCCGTGTAATTGCATGTTTGGAGTTGCAGTGTGCTCAGTGCTTAGGTCCTGCTGCCAAGCTATTTGTTGGTGTGGTCAACTTCAACAGCCAGTCAAGCTTTGATCTGACCTCGTGTGTAAAATCTCAGCAATGTTTGCCTACCTTTGTAAAGTAATTTAAGAACTTACTGGTGAAAGGCGCTCATTGAGAGCGAAGTGGAGAATGTTATGGTTACTTTTCAGAAAGAATTGTACAGCGATAATTATAGGATAGGGAAAAGGTTTTGGAAGGAGTAAAAACAGGAGTCAGCTCCTAGCTTTTAGCGTCACACAAGGTATGGCTGGGTCGCTTTACAATAATGTTTTGCGTAGCTTCACTGTTAGGATTAAAGGCTCTTTAGCCTTCCCGTGTAGTACAGCTGGCAGACTGCACCATCTTGCACCACATGATGTAATTGCAGCTTCATAAACCCACACTGTTCAGGTCAGGGTTGTCTCTGCTAGGTGAAAATCAGGAGGAGTAATAAGTCGTCGTCAAGCATCAAGTTAGTGCGACTCTGAACACTTGACAGGCTGCCATGTCCCGTAGCTCTCAATCTGAATTAAAACATTTAACTAAATTGGAGAGAGAAACCTGTCAGAGGTACAGCCAAGGAAGTCTAAGGTGTCTTAGTACTCGAAGCCTGTGTTTCCTGTTCTTCCTCTGTTGTCACTCTTATCGATATGGAAAGCATGACAGCTGAAAATTTAAACACTTGTCGTTGTCTTATCTTGCAGGCCGAAGCAACAGCAACAAAACAATTTTTCCTTGTTTCCTTCTACCAGGGGCTGGAATTTCAGAGGGGTAAGTTTGTTATTGTTTTGTTCGTACTCTGTAGCATTCCCTTCTGCTTCATTCTGTTGCAGAATAACTTCATAGTTAAAACATGATCTTCAAGGAATACGATTGTGACAAAACAGTTATAGAATGAGCTTTAAATTTTGAGACCTCCTAAAAGGCTTTCTGAAAAAACTCAAGCTTTTGGTTATGTAGTTAGCTGACTTATTATGAGGTGTGGGGAAATAATTTTATTTCAGTGGGCTAACTTACGGTGTGATTTAAAAAGAAAAAAAAAAGGTGTATTTACACACCTGAAAGTAAATCGGCAAAACTGAGCTGGTAGGTAATGGGTTTTAAGTGCTTTTTTTACTCTAGTGTATAGACTTTTATAAAGTTACTTATTGAGTTTTGCGTAACGTGTGAATTTTGCTTTAGTACAGTTGAAGAATTGTAACAAAAATGACATGAATTTCTTAGAAGGCAGAAGGTTTTATTTTGTTTGATTGGCTGAGCAAGAAATAAGGAGGCATGGGTATTCCCACAGTAATTGATTCAAAAGGTACATGAAAAAGCAATGCAAGTGAAACTGAGAACATCAATATTTGCTGGTGGTATCAGAAGCTTTTACTCACATCTGCTTTGGGTTTCAGATGTATACTTCGCATGCAGATGAATTCTTTCACATTTGTGTTGTCCCCTCTCTGTCCCCTATGACCTCTGAAGCCTTCTCCACAATTTGTTGAAAAATGTAATGTGAATGGTGGAGGGTGTTCAAATGGCAATGGTGTGTTTGCCATCTGTATAAGTACTGTAGTCTGGGGTACAGTCTAGCAGAAGGAGCTGTCTCTGCATATTGTATCTAAGTCATAGTGTTACTGTAATCTTTTGGTTAAAGGAAGGGCTTTTCTACTTGGCAAACTTCATTTGGTATAATAAACAGTAAACCAGCATTCCCTCTAAGTGGACTGACTTATACTGAATCTAAAGAGTTCAGTTTTGTACTTAGGAGAGCATATAAATGTGTTTTCTCTGAGGTTCTTCCAACACAACAGTTAAGTAGAAGGATGTTACTTAAATGCTTTGAAAGGATCAATGAGATTGGCAGGTTCACTGCTCTGTGTTGGTCATAATATAGTAAACTTCATTAAAAAAATATTTTCCGCAATATCTAATACTGAGTTTTGCATTCTAATTTGATGGTATTTTAAACAAAGCATCTACTGTTGTTTACTGTTTTTATTTTCTGTATCTGTTTCTTACACTTCACCACAAAACTACAGGGAGGAAGTTGTCAGCAGTGATGAGAAAATAATTCCCTCACAGCAGCATTGTCAAGAATACAGGGAAAATACCAACAACTTCTAATTTGTAGATTAATTATGAATTTCAGAGCCAGTTTAAGAGTAAAATTGACTCTAGCATTTCTCCCAATTCTAACCTATGCTGGAGAAGTAATTGAGAAAGAAGGTAAGTATGAAAGTAGTGGGAAGAGTATTGTAGGTATAAATTGTTTCTGGAGAAACAGTGATCCCAAGTTCAGAGAGCAGTAGCTCACTGGAAGTAAGCGCTTAGGGTTGGTAGATGTAGCAGCATGGAATCTGTCATCCAAGCTGCATGACCTAGGTGGAGTGGGCTAGTACACGAAGAACAGAGAACTGGGGAGTAAAAGAGTTGAGAATCAAGATGAGAAATGAAGAACCTGAAAGGAGATAGGAATAGTTAATATTAGAGAATACAGGCAGCGAGTAAAGGATCTTCAAACTGCCTCCTTCATGGGTAGAAATGAAGATCTGTGGGAATCGTCTGCTACCTTATTTCTAAGGAAACTTAGGGAATTTTAACATGAATGTCAAGTTCCTTAATTCTAATATTTAATTGAATGCATAGTAACTGGCAGTTGCAGGTAATTGTTTGAAATAAGCTACTGCATCAAGGGAAGAACATGTATCAGTTGTTCACTTGATCTGTGTGGATGCTGAAGCCAAGATGGCTGAGCACTGGAAAAAAGCACTAAGACTGCGGATGTTTGCGCTGTCTCAGCATCAGCTTTCTTTTGGTGGATGGAAAAATTGTGTTATGAAGAGCCCAATGAGCAAACTTGTCACAAAGGTTTTCATACAGAGGGTGAACGAGGTGAATGATAAAAGGTTAACTTTGTCTTTTCTCAAACAGGAGCAAAACCTTACTGGGTAAAAGAAGTAAGTTAATGTTGACAGTGGAGCAGTTCTGTGCCTGAGTATAACAAACAGAGCTCTGGAGCTGACTTATTCATAACTATGTGTTGGGGTTTTTTTTGGTTGTTTTTTTTTTAAGCCATGCTTTGGTTTGTTTGGTTTTTTTTTAAAGCTATTAATCTGTGCTATTTCTATATTACAGACTATAATACAGAATCATTTCAGCAGTCACAAAAAATAAAAAAGAAGATAGCTGTTATGCACCAAATTTCAATGTTGCGTTCATCTGCCTGTCCTTACTTTGCAATCGGTTCTCTGGCTTTAAATGTCTCTGTATCCTGCTGATAAAGTGGGCATGTTAAAGCATCCTTCAACATACACCAACCTAAAACCTCAAAGCAAGATAAGGAAGGACCAGATGCTAAACATTTACTGACGAAACTCCTCTGCACTTCTCTTTTCCTTTCCTCACTTGAATTTATTTCATCAGAATAAGCTTTTTTCCATGTTGAGCAGCTCTTTTTTGCCCAATGGTTAGAGATCAACTTTAAATCTCTCAGTGGGGTTTTCCATGTTAAGATGGTATCATTTATGCGTTTCTACCAATGCTGCAATTTTAAAATAGTGGTAGCAATTACTTACAGAATTTTGGACAGTGCTTATGTATCAGTAGGGAGAAAGGAATTTATTTCAAATTTTTATTTATATTTTATTTTCATTTTTTAATAAATATGCCAATCCTGGTATAGACTAAATGTAGACTTAAAGTTACAGAGCAGTGTGATTTCACTACTATATGCTCCTCCTGCATATACATGAGGCATCAGGTTAATTTGGTCACTTAAGAGATGGGTTGTATAGTCAAGTGTCCAGCAAATAGACTGTTTTGGAGGGAAGGTATTTATAATGACAATTGTAATTTCAGAGGAAGAAACACAGAACCTTCGGAGATAAGAATATTGCAAACTGAAGAGACACTGTAATGGGAAAACCAGAACATTGGAAATAAGTTGGTGGATGTGATACTTAGAGTAGGAAAGGAATGAAGCAAGGGAAGATACTGGGGGTAGGATTGGAAAAGGAAAGAGAAGGCTGCTGCAACTTGGGAAGAGGGATAGTCAGGATGGGGAAAGCAAAGAGCAGTGAAAGATGTGTAAGAGAGAGAGGGAATAGAAAGGGATAAAGTTTGGAAATAGAGGGAAGGTAGTGAGTGTGAAAATAGGGAGGTGGAAGATGGAGCAATTCAGAGACAGGCCAATAACGTATATAATGAGCACAACAACACAGATCTTAGCTCAGACATTGGTATTAATCCTATCTTTGCTTTCTCTTCTGGTTGCTGTTAACTCTCATTCTTCTCAAGAGCTTTTCTTCATCAAAAGCATGATGAAGATAGAAGCTTTCCTCAGCACTACTATTTGCTGCTTTTAGCAGTTCAATATGCTGCTCCTGGCGTCTGTGGAAATAATGTGCTATGTTGCCTTGTAGAGTGGGAAACAGTTTTGTTTAATAAAACATCCCTTCAAAGAAGGATCACATTTGTACCGTCATGCGTGTGCAGTTAGAAGATGTAAGGATTAAAGCTTCCGTGGTTGTTTGCTAGTTATGATATAGTCTTGAGTTACACACTTGTGTGCTATTTTTTTTCCATAGTAAGAGTAGTCACACTTACTTATAAGAAAGTTCTGAATTCAAGAAACTCAAAATCTCTCCTGAGGAGTTTCAGATTTCACCTTCTTTATCTGTTTCCCCTCCTGCTTCCTTAGCATCAACCACTCTCTGGTTTTGCCTTCAGGATGATTCTCTAGACTTAGTTATGTGAACAGTGGGCCTCTGTTACTGAAAGCCTTGAAATGGTATATTTATTTCCTTTTTTCTTGATGATGTATTTATATGTTTGCAAAAGTAGTGGTATGTAGTAGTCCCATGATATGATGACACTTCAGATGGCTATGAGGAAACTGCCAGGCAAACAAAAGAAAAGCAGCTACCTGATTAATGAAGAATATTGGGGTTGTAGACATAACTGAAGAGGATGCTGGTTTTGTCTCTGTTTTTTCTCTACTGTTCCATTAAGAGGTAGCATCACTTCCTGCGTATTTTAAACATCTGAACCATTATGATGGCTTCTCTTCTTTCCCCCTACACACCAAATTTGGGTAACAAACTTCAGTGCTAAAAAGGAAAAACAGTGAAATCTAAACCAACATTTTCTGCTTGAACTAGTTTGAGACGTGTTTGGAGTAGAGTTGCCTGAAGATTGAAGATAATTTACTAGGCTTCTTCCTGCTTCCTCTTTTTTTTTTTTATTTGCTTTTCAGTTTTGCAAAATCATTTAACTAACCAAGCCACAGATGCGGTCACCTGTGAGGAAGGCTGATCTAATTTATGAGAAGCCTGACACAGAAATGCGCTAAATATGCTGAAGGTCAAGTTTAGATGTGGAAGTGGTTTCTTTTCTAGTTTTGCTGCAGGCATGTTTCTGGGGGAAGAAGATGCCTTTCATGCAGAATGGGAAGAATTCCACACTTTTCAGACAATATATATGAAGCAGTGTATTTATTTTGTGCAAGCTGGCAGACTTCAGTTAGTCCCTTCAGGGTGCTTGAATGTAAACAAGATAAAAGTTGCTAAGAGAGATGTTCTTTCTTAGCTTTGACTTGATGTTTAGTTAGATAAATTACATCATTACATACTACCACAGAAAGTACCTCTTTACCTCTCTTGGGTTCTGACTGGTTTTATTTAAGGTCTGTATCCATTGATACTCATTTGCTTAAGCAATGATGTTATCTTACCTGTAACGTGCACTTAGAAGTGGTATCAGACAGGCCTTTATTCATACTTGTTGAAGAAGAATTACACGCTAATGTCTTCAGATCAAATGTGCTTCAATAGCATTATCTTGCAGTATGATCATTATGATTTTAAAGCACATTACCGTATACATTAAAAACGGGTTTCCTGTTATTTTAATATACTTGGATATTGTCTGCACAATTTAAGTAGCGTCCTCTGGGCAGAGAGGGGGGTGGAGTTTACTTTACATAATTGACAGCGTAGCTGTGAGTGGGATAGGTAACCCGCTAGGACTTGTAACAGTGAGAAACTAGTTCCTTCACATGTCATAGAAAGACTCGTCCACGCGGGGGAGCGCCGCTGGCATCCCTGCTCTCCCACGCTCATCTTTTACTCTCTGCAGTGTCCTGTTTCTCCTACCCTCCTGCAGTAGGGTAGAGAGATGTTGCGTCCATGCATGATCCCTGACCCGTCTCATCCTTCTTTCTCTTTTGAATAGAACAAGTACAAAGTCCATATTCTCTATTTTCCTTTCTAACAGATTGTGTATTCCTGTCCGCCGCTTGCTCCTGTTAGATCTCTTATGCTTTTTTCTTCCAGTGGGTTTCAAGGTCTTTCATTTCAGAGTTTAATTGCCCCAGAACTTCTTCTCTTTTGCTGTCTTTGTTCAGGTTTGCTTTTATTCTGCCTTTGTGGAGGTGCTGTTGTGCCTCTGTCCAGCATTGACCTTTCTTGGGCCAGAATGTCTCTGACAGCTGATACTAGAAGTGGTAAGAAGTAATTCTGTAAGTTTTTCTCCTTTAATGTGTTAGAAGATGGATGCTGTGAACATAGAGCCTGTGTAATGAATGGGTTTAGTAGGAGCTGAGTTTCTATGTAGTCTTGAAGTCCTTTCTTTGAGCATTTCAGGAGCCAGAGAAAATTTACTTTAGAGTGTTAAGGGCAGCGACATAGGGGGCAATAGGTGCTTTAAAAATTTCCTTCTGTGTTATATAATTTGTAGTTCAGAAGACTAGAGTTTATAAACTGTAGCAGTTAGACACCCTGGATGCTCATTTCTATTTGTACAAGAGTTGGTTTTGAGGACTCCTTGCTTAATCTATGGGGCGGAGTTTTGAATGGAATAGCTTATTATTGGTTTTGTTTTTGAACAAACCATTGGAACTGTTGTTGATTAATCACAAGACTAATTTCTCTTGGAACAGCAAGGTTTATGTTGGCAAACAAATAGAGATGCTATCAGAAATTCATTGTGTGGCATTTGCGTAACTGGATAGCAGTCAATTCCAGCTGCAGTTCCAAAACACACATCGTGTTGTATTCTTAATGTATACGCTGGATTACAAAAGCCATTCGGTGTGATCAGTTAGGCAGTTTTGAAGAATTCAAGAGCATGTTATTCCAAACTGAAGCACTGTCTCAGCGTGGTTTACTTACTGTGATAAATTCTATCCACAGTGTATGATGTTAGGTTAATTATGTCATGTCAGAATGTTTTATTTGAAATTCCAGCAAAACATGGTTTGTTGGTGTATTATTTCCATGATAAATGGCTGTATCTTTTTGTACGATCAATGGGTAGTATCAATTACGATGTTCATACAAGGAACATACAGTAGTACTGTAAAAATCATGAGCATGTGCTGGAGAGACGTCTCTGAGTTATTTATAAATCCGTTACTTGGGAGGATGATGCAGGCTGGCCTTTAGACTTTGCTGGGTTTCTAGTAGTTTGGGACTTGGGTAGAAAAACCTGTGACATTTGATGAGCTATTATTGCTTGTGGTATCTAGAGAGTACTGTAATGTTTAGGAATTTGCAGAGTTTTCATTAACTCAATTCAGTAGTTTTATTAAACTTTCACAGTTTTCGCATCTAAAATAATTTGTAAGTTAAGTACATAGCTCTTAAACTAGGTAATTGGACATGTTTACAGGGCTGCTTTCAAGTTAATTATATGCTAATGTTATAAAATACACTTTAGATTATATGTTTCTTGGGACAAGAATTTTGAGGGATGCTTATAGAGCGCTTGGCTAACACATTCTTGAAATGAAGAGGCTGTCATAGGCTTTTACAGCTGCAAGACTTTTCCATCATTATTTGTATTGTAAAGGGTAGGTATTCTGTTTACTGAAGTACAGTTATTCAATTAACACTTCGAGGTTTTCTGATAAAGAAAATAATGTGATATGTCCGTTTGGAAGGATTTCTTATCATTTCATGTTATCTTTTTACCACATAGATACTTTCTTGAAAAATACTTTATACAGTCATTCTGCTAGCATTGTAGAGCTTTATTTTATGGATCTTTCAAAGCGCTCTGTAGCCAGTTTATTTTTATTCCGGGTGTGGTTTGTTATTTATAGTAGAAATATTCTGTATGTGCTATAAACCCATCAATCCAGCTATTTTGCACATACAAACAATACTGAGCTGGAAGCACCATGTGATAAAGCAGATAGGTCCGATTGTCATTCTCTTAGGCTAAGTTTGATGTTCTGTTATATAGCAGATTTCCTGTCTTTAATCATAGATTGGGTGTTACCTTGTACTCCTGCTGTCATTTGCTGTTCTTTTCTTTGTTCAACAGCAGAGGAACTTGACCCCTGTTCAATTTAACTCAAACCAAAGTCTGACCATTTCTTTGTATTTGTTTCCCCCCACCCCACCAGTGGCTGATCTTTGAGAACACGTGATGTGAAATTACTGTTTCCTGTGACTTTGTTTCAGAGACCTGTAATGGTTAAAAGGGTGATGCTGTTGTCCCACTGAATTTGATGCCACTCAGTGTGAAAATCCAGCATTTTTAGAAGCAATTCTTATCTATATATTGATATTTTATTGATGCTACTCTATTTCAGATTAGCACCTTTATTTTAAAATGACTAGTGAACACGAATGGTTGTACACACGGCCTTTAATTGCTCTTTTGTTTGTTCTTACTAGTCATGATGCTTGCAATAGTACTTGGTGTTAATAAAACCTATTACGAAGATATATTACTAACATCACCCTTTTCTTGCTTACCAAACTGTGATTGTCTGTTGTCTAATTTCTTAGTGATCATACTGTTAAACTCACTTGTCAGTCTAAGTTTATTGTAAAAGTTTCCAGTTGGCAGTGATTAGATGGAGTAAGTTTTAAATAAAAAGTAAATAAATGGGCTAAACATTTGGAAAATGTTGCAAAAGCTTTATTTGCAGAAGCAGTTGGGAAATCCTCTGTGCTGTCCTAGAGGTTTTATTCAAACCTCTGCATCTCCATCTCCAGTTCCACAAGTTCTGATTTAGGTTGTCAAGTTGTAACAGAAAGCTAAATAAGATCTTTTAAGGACTAGAGGAGAACCAAAGCCTTCTGAAAACTCCTGAACTTCTGAAAGAGCTTATAAACAGTCTTCAAGAGCTGATGGAAAAATCAAAGGAAATTCGAGTTCCTTGTAATATTTCCAATGGAAGAAGCATTTTGTGGGGGTTTGTTGGTGCTCTCTCTGAGGACTGCTGTTTGTCCCAAACATAGAAGTGTTTTTCACAGCAAGATTCTCTCTGAGACATCTCAGAAGAAGTCCTAATTGGTTTTAAACTAGACTCTTCTAACCACAGAAAATAGCGTTAGCTTTCAAGAACATACAGAGCAATTAAAAATTACCATCTGTCTTTTAAAACCTGACACAAATGAATAATAAGAGCAATATCATGGTATCTTATTTATAGCATCTTGGAAACAAATTTTGTTATTACAGTAGCAACCGGAAAACAAGGTCTCCATTTTGCTAGATATCATGTAAACAAAATAATAAACTGTTCTTTCTCTAAAGAATTTATAATCTAAACATTTGTAAGAACATACTGTAACATTTCTTAAATAATATTAAGTTAAATCTTTTAAAGTAAACTCAAATCTGTTGAAGCTCTGAAATTGCACGCATGATGACGAATTTCATAATTTCTGGATCCTGCTCTGTGTTTTGGAATGGGGTATTAAATCTGATGGAAGATGTGCAAAGCATTGCATATAACATGCTTCTAACATGACTTGAAGTAACATTCTAAAACTTGGTAAGATGCATGTTTAAAGATACTTTTTACATTGGTCTTGATTCAAAAATTGTGTACTGGTGCTATCTCTCTCTAGATTGTGGTTAATTGTAAAGCTTTTCAGAGAGTGTTAAATTTCGCATCCTTAAAACACTCATAATGCACAATGAGAAAACAGTTTCAAACATTCTATGTGCCAGTAGGCTCCCCAATGAATTTGGAAAGCTTATTTCTTTTCCAAGCACTGTTTCAAGCTGTCAGTGGTTCACAACCTTAAATATCCTCAAAAGAAGTAGTCTAAATTTCAACAAGCACTGTTCTTTCAGACACTTCCAGTCCAAAGCAGATCAGTAGTCTTGTGAAAAGGTCACAAAATGAAGGCTGTTATAGCAGTCCTAAGAAGATTAGGTTCTGTGCCCAGACTGGAAGGATACAAGAAGATGATGGGAGAGGAGAATGGCAGCACTTTCTGAGCGTGTTCAGTTGGGCAGCGACTGGTGCAGTTTGGTAGGACACTTGCTGCTGAGCTAGTACAGTCATGTAAGCAGTAACAAAAACTCTTCTCTTCTGAATGTCTTCAGAAACTTGTGACAATCTTTACACATTCTGGGAAGCATTATCTCAAGAGTTCTCCAAATCATTATCTTTGGGAGTATATGTGTGAAATTACAAACTCGAGATAGTTCGTACTATGGGAGATGGGATGGATAAATTTGGAAGGCTTAAAGAAAATTTGCACATTGAAACTGGTATATATGAATCATATGCAAATACAAATTTTCTTATACTGTGTGGGAAGTTAGATATTTTGATAACTTGCAGATAAGCACCTCATGAAATTTAGCTTTTCTTATCTTGAAGTAATATGATGGCCAAAAGGGGCAATTAACCGAGTATTTATTAAAGGAGAACATTCACTATAAAGTGCTGGTGGCTTAGCTGGCAGTTTGAGAGAGACCTCTGAAAATGCTTGTTATTAGCAGGTCTTGTTTCTCACTCATTCTTGTCTGAAGAATAATTTGGTGCACAAATATACGAGCTCTCAAGGAGGCATTACATTTTGTGATTTGATTACGAGCCTGGAACCTAATCCTATAAATTAGTGACTTCAAGTTCTGGATGTTATTGAGGGCCAGCATGGACGTGCATCCAGGGAGTCCTTGCAGGTGGAGATCCACAGTTTTGAAAGTTTGAGTGGGCAGGGAAATGGTACATCATTGAGGTAGCAACAGTCTTATGCGATATTTTGAAGGCAGCAATAACTTGCAAGTTGAATGCTTTTTGGATGCTTAAGGTATATAGCTTTCCAGACTTCAGTGAAATGAAAATTCGCTGGGTTTCACAGGATACAGTTGCTAAAGATTTGCTTACCTAGATTGGTGGAGAATGAGCTAAACAAGGAGTTTCTTTCGTCAGTTATATCAAACTGATGGGGTATAAAATCAAATTTGCACTTCCTTGACACTTCCTTACATTTGTTTTTGCTAGGCTCATCTTTGGGTCTTGATTCTGGGCTGATTTGAAAATATTCTGTGCTGAGTTCTTGTCACTGTGCTAGCGAAAGAACTCCTATGTAGCAGGTCCCTTAATTTCTGAAATAGATATTTACTTCACTGAAAACTTTCATTAGAAGTTTCGCCTAGTGTCTACCAGCTGCTTTGGTTTTTGAGGTATCTACATTTGGAGATAACTGTTTTGCCTTTGAGCTCAAAGCCCACTGCTGCTGTTTAAGACTGACAATTGCACAGGTGGATGAACTGTCTTTCAGTTGCTGAGTCTCAAAGCCCCACATACTACTTGAAAACCAAGTTAATTATCTCTTTATCTTTACCATACTGGTGCCATTCAGTTGTCAGTAATTTTTAGAACACTTTTGTCTGCTTAAAGTATTATTTGAAGCAATCTATGAGGCAAAGCCACAACAGAGATAGAGCCGACAATCCGTATCACTCGGCTTGTGACACTTGTAGTACACTGCACGACAGGAAGCGACAGCAAGCTCTGGGGCTGCGTGGGGAGGAGTTCCTGCCGAAAAGTGAAGGACTGACATAGGGACGCCTTTGTAGCAAAGACTTTTCACTGTCACGCTGAATATTAAGAAACCTCCTAAAATCTGAGTACAATACAAAGTACCTCATGGTGTGGTGTTGCTTTTTTGTGCATCATCAGGTAAGTTATAAATTCAGGATCATGTTCGTTTCTATTGTTTCCCTGGGTGGCATTGGACTAAGTTGAAATTGCACAGATATTGCTTCCAAGCATTTCAGGATTTAAAACTGGGTATTGATGAAAGTTAAATGTGGCTTAGTGGGAATGTTTCCTTCTGTAAGGAAAGAAATTTGTTGAAGGTTTAGATAATATCCTCTGATATTCCCAATGGGATGGACGATGGTTTATTTTTCTCCATGTATTGGGAGTTTGTTGCTGCAGGATGGTGATTTTAGGGTTTTGTTTTGCTTTTTTTTTATCATATATGTGTAAATATCTCTGCCTCTGTCTCTTAGTTTGAAAGTGAGGATTTTGACTGATGCTGGGGTTTAAATGGGAGCATTTATAGCTATATGCATGAGTCTATCCGTTGTCAAAGTGAAAGCTGTAACAGATCCTATTTGCAGTGCATGATGATACTGCTCTGCAAGATATGTATATAAAACTGGGTGCAATTTTAGTCGCTGCATTTTGAAAATTGGTGGACAGAATAGGAGCAAGATTGATAGTAACCATAGAAAATACAGCCTATGAGGAAAGTTAAAAAGATTTAGTAAATAGTGTGTAGAGAAAAATGAGACCTGATATGAGGTACAAGTATACATTTGTCTGAGTGGGAACAATTACAAGGTTGGTACTTGTTCTGTATTTGCCAAGGGTAGCACAGGAATAACTAGGCTTATTTCATAGCAAGGGAGATTTAATTTATTTTTTTTTTTGGTGAAAGCTTCCCAATTGTAATGTTATTTAAGCAGTAGAATACTGTATACAATTGTATGATAAAATCTGTCATTTCAAACTTTCCAGCATAACTTACAAAATGCTGCATTGCACACATCAACCTCTTTCACATGTTGCAGTGGTTAGCATTTAATACCCGACTGTTCTTCATGGTCTGGGGGGGATTTTGGTTTTTGAGTGTTAATAATATGTGAATGAGAGTAACACATTAGGGTAATAAGTGCACAAACCTGATGTCTAACTTCGCAGCTCTAGTCCCAGTTTGTAACATCCTTCCACTCACTGGAAAACTAGAGAGCTTAGTCTGATGCAAGAAGCAAAATTATTTAAAAATATTTGTGCATATATTAAATAAAACCATATCTTGAAGTTCTTAGAAACCTGTGATAAAGGTGGGGCCTGTCATGTGAGGGAAGAAAGTCGGCGATATGTTCAAGGGCCTTTATGCTCTTGGATTTACTATGGAGAATGTGGCTTCAAATGCACACGTGCTGTGGGTATGTATTTAGAAATCATTCACTTGAAGATTTATAGCAGGAGAAATCTAACAAATGCCACAGTTTTCATGGAACGCCAGGGAGATGTACAGATTACTTAGCATCTACTAATGTTACTGAGCTCACTTTGGTATCTTTTATGTTGGGTACAACTTTTGTCTCGTTTCTATATGCTCTATCTAAAATGATTGAAATCTTCATATCTCTGTCAATTTTGGTAGAAACTGGGCAACAAGTTTTACAAAAATAAAGTAATTCAAGAATTAGTAGTCACAGGAATATCGACCAATACCCCGTAAGCCTTGTTGCATGAAAAATGGCGCTAATGTGCTTGTATGTTTATATATATTGAACTCAAATACAGATACAGCAACATTAAATTTTAGTAAAAGTGGTATTGTTTTTTATCTGCAGAAAAATCCATTTTGGGTGCAGCCTTTTTATCTATTCTGTGTGACGCTGAAGAAGAGCACTTGAGGAGATTAAATCAAAAGCCACGTGTAAGAACCTGTCTGTGGTTTTAAAGGTAGAGCAGTATAATGATGCTGACTGCAGGAGAGTGGGGAAAGCAGCCTAGCAGTAGAGTATTAGAACAGTACGGGATTACTGCAGTTCATGCAAACCTAAGCCAATTGAATGCCTTGGGGAGACCTAGTTTAAGAAAACTGTTTCATTCTGCTGTATGTGGTTCCAGTGCTGTGCACAGCATCAGCAGTCCAAGCTCTCTTACAATGACAAGCTCCACTGGATTGTTAAAAACAAACAAACAAAAGCCTCAAACAAACAAACACAATAATAAACAAAAGTAACAAAGTGGCATTTGAATGATTCTTGCTTTTCGAGTGAGAACATTTCACTGAGATTTTTGTTCCAAGGAAAAAGTCTTACCTCTTACAAATCCGGACGTGACACAGTTTTAGAACCAGAAATGGTGGCTGACAACTGTCATTAAATGGTCAATTGCAGCAAGTACAGGTCATGGCTGATCAGTCAGAGCAAGCCCCCATGCCTCCAAGTGCACAAAACTGTTAAGGGTAGAGTTAGAGCATTACCATAGCCCACCTTTGATTATTCTTGCTTCTACAATTAGACCTATAATAAGCTCCCTCTATACAAATAGACAAGGCTAGGAACTGCAGCTTCATCACGTCAGCTTGCCAAAGGCGAGGGAATACAGGGATTATTTGCATGCTGACTGACTATATTATCTGGAGCACAAAGAACTGAATCTGATGAATCCCAGCTCAGAAGCGTTTGTGAGAAGAATGAAGATAAACCTAAATAGTGTATGGACTCTTAAATTGCATCCTAGCTTTTATTAATATACTAGGTGAATTTAGAATCCTTAGATATTGATTGTGTTAATGAAAAGCATAATTTATGTAGCACTCTGAGTTCTGACTGAGGAAGGATCATATAATAAAAATTGCTGTTTGCTCATGTAACAAAACTACAGAGAAAGACATAGAAGTATTTAACTTAGTTATTTGAATTCAATTCAGACTTCATAGTAAACCATGAAAAAGTTTCAGTATGTTTAAGTCTCTGCTAGATTCTAGTGACTGATACTGTCTCCTGTCTTCCGAAAAGGGGAAGGAAGAAGGTTAAATAAAGATAGAATAAATACCGGTCCTCAAACAAAGCTCTGCTGATCCTTGTCCTTACAGCATCCCGTACATGCACACCCATTTCCTGTTGTTAATGTTAAACACATTGAATTTAACTTTCATTTCATTGTTCACTTCAGTGTTCATTTTATACTACATTGACCGGAAAATCTCAAATCCATCACAGTAAGAGCTGTAGAAATAAAGTTTGCTCTCTGTGCTCAGAGCAAGGTAAAAAGGAGCTGCCATTTTATCTAGCAGAGATGTAAGCGACTCCTCAGAAGCGCTTAGATCGTTTCAGTGGCAGAGTCTTAAGTGTCATAAATGACCTCACCTCCATTTCAGAGTCTTCTCTATGTTGTAACAGACTTAGAGCAGAGCCTGTTTTTTCATTTGTTTGCTTGGCGTGGGACATTAAGAACAAGCAAGTTTTGTTACTAACACCAAACTACCAAGAGCCTGCCAGCCGGACGAGTGCAGAGTGGGAAACTGATCCCGCAGGGCTTGTACCAGACTTAGGGCCAGAGACGACCCAGTTGCACAGTCTGCACCTTCTCCCTCAAAAGGAATAAAGCTCTTGTTTAGATTTTTGTGTTACTCTTGAGAAAAAGAAACCTGCAACGTCTTTGGTATTCCGAACAGTAGAGGGCAGCGGAAATTTGTGTGGAAACCGGTTTTGTTATAAAACTATGGAATTTCTGGTTCCTTTTAGAGCTTAAGCAAGTTATTTTTCGCCATTATAAGAAAAAACTGTGATATTGGAATGCAGGGTAACAAATTCTGTTCTTTTTTTTTTTATATTTTGTGTTAGACTTGAGTATTCTTAAGTTATAGTCTCAAAAAGCGTGTATGATGCATCTTTCAGCAAAAACTAAAAGGCACTGTGCTCTGGGAACACTTGCTTTAAGATACTCTTGTCTTCCCACACCCTCAAGCTCTTAGAACCGCCAGCGGTACAGCCACGAAAGTGAAAGACAAGCAGGGAGGAATACTGGTACTGGCAGGAGGTGGGGGGTAGCCTCAAGTCAAGTGAAAAGAGGGCTGGCCTTAAAAGGTCCCAGAAAATTCCTGCCTCACTGAGTCAGCTGGTACGAGGGAGTGAATTAGCACTGGTTTGTGCAATTGTAGTTGGTTAGTTCTGAAGCAAACATAGGGGGACCACCATATTCCACAGGCAATTCAGATGTTCGTAGCTGATTATTGCAGTGACACTTAGGTGATTAATACGACAAGGTCTCCCTCTATACGGACTTCTTTCTAGAACTGTGCGTTGTCTCAGCCAAGCCAAAGTTTGTTGATGTTTTTTTTGTTTGTTTGCTTTGGCATCTGTACCTTTATTTCATCCTGAATCTTGAATTTCGCCTTGACACTTTGAGTATCAGTGCAGCAGTTGTGAGATAAGGTGGAAAATTGGGTAATCTTATGTGAGGCCCGTTCTCGTTTCAGTATCACAAGCATTTTGGCTTGAAGCTGAGCAGTGTGACACTGCTGCTGCCTCCTCCAGTGCACTTCTCAAGTCTGCTTTGTCATGTTATATCCCACCACCTGTGGCAGGAAATGTCAAATTAGTGATTATTCAACTAACCTTAAGATAGAAGGGTATTAATCTTTTGCCTAGTAATTTTACTCCAAGTTTAGGATGGATCCGAGGCATATTTTGTTAACTGAGTGATAACAACAGGTGAGAAAAACGTTGAAGCGTTTAGTCAGAATTTTTCTCTGGCTGTATTAGGAAGAACAAACTGATTTTTTTAAATTATTTTTTTATTATTATTTCTGTCTTCATCATCTGTGAAACTTCTGGATGTATTTTAATTAGTCTGGAGAATTGAAATATTGCCTACTTCCTAACCAGACTAGTTTGTCATTATTTCTTTCATTCTACCTCACTTGTTGCATATCTTCTAACATCTGTTTTGTACTAGTTGTGCCTAATCACTGGGCTCTGTCTCCTGACTCTGAGTTCTCCATATTCTGTTATAAAACTGAGAGCCTGCTACTTTTGAGGTCGTTTGAATGTGATTTGAAATGGAAGCAGTCAAAGCTTGAAACAGATCTTATAGAAGCAACAGCAGGTGAAGATTTTGGAATAATTAAAAGAATAAATTTGGTCTCGGCAAGAGGTATTTCAGGGAGTTTTTAAGATGCTATGGATGAGTGTCAAAGTACTGACAAACTAAGCAGGGAAAAAAAGATGAGAATTGTAGTGTCTGAATAGTCTTTTGAACTTATCAGCTTCTCTACATGTTACATAGATATGAATTGGAAAGGTACCTAGAACTGCTAGTATATTTGCTGATTTAAAAACTATTTACATATCAAGAGAATTTATAAGCTAACTACATTTTTTGAAGGAACGTTGTATAAGAACAGCACAAGTAGAAATTCCCATGAAAGTCTGAATTATTGTCGTGATTTGATGCTTTCATAGAAATAAAATCATAGTATGTTTCTTGCCTTATTCCTAGCTGTTTGAACACTGAGTGTGATTCCCAGTGCAGAAGACCATCATTAGACTTTCAATGTGAAGATTCCTTGTAGATTGAGACAGCTCTCAGCTGGCTAAGGAGAAACTGATTGCTTTTCAAAATTAAAAAGAAGTCACGTAGTAGAGCTGCTTTTCATGCAGACATAGCCCACCCTTTGGAGCATGGCTTGAAAAGCTTAGAAATGATTTAACAAAAGTTGACTATTCCTCTAAAACACATTTCCTTCCCTGTCACAGGATGGGCTTTTTTTTAATCAAGGTATTTTTGTGCATCTTTGCATTTCATCTACCAGGTGGTAAAATATATATCTCCAACATTGATAACTAAAACACTGTGATGGAGAGAGGATGTTAATCCAGGCTTCCTGTAACAATGTCTTATTGCTCTTAATTCCTTTAATTAAGTCACTGCTTTAATATATAATCGGATATTTTACTTTCTCATCTCCTGTGAGATAGTTACTGAGAAAAGTCCATCCTGCGATGTTAAGACCAGGAAGTGTTCTGTCTCTAGAAGTATGGATGGAATTACGGCCTCTTAGGCAACAGTATCACAAACATGGATCAAGGTTCAAACTTGTTATATGTCCAGTCATTATGAGCTGGGGACTTAGATTTTTTTTTTTTTTTTTTTAGACACCAAGTGTTTTGTTTTTTGTTTTGTTGTTGTTTTTTTTTAAAAAAAACAACCCAAAACAGAGACACCAAGTGTGTTAGAAACCATTTTTCAGTCTAGAGGTACACATTCAGGTCTATGTAATGCATCTGTGCGGTCAGTCAGAAAACCTGTACACCTCTATTCAGAATAGGCATTCATTATTAGTATACTTTTTCTGCGCAGACGTGTTCACGTTTTTGAAGGTCTACAAATATTGTCCACGAAAGGGGAATTATTGAAGCATTGCAAGCTGTCCTGTTTTCCCAGCAAGGCAAACAGCTTTATAATGTTCTTCAATCTAGTTTGTTTCAAGTACGTACAAATTCTAATGAAGAAATACTCTGCAGTGAGACAGCAGGTGACGTTTGTCTGTTGCGCATCGCCTGATATGGAGTAATCACAGGATTTTGTTGTTTTTTCGTATTTCGTCAAATGGTGCAGTGTGGCGTTACTCGTGTAATTAATATACACTGGAGATGATGAGTGATCATGTCTAGTGTAAGGATATCATACTCCCTTTAATTGGATTCTTTTTAATATTATTAGTCTGAATTTAAAAGAGATGAATTCTAATTGGATAATTCAGTTAAAAATTTCAGGAATATTAACATTAATTGTTTTAACATGCTTCCCAAGATCAAAGACGGGAACACTATCAGTTGTGTCTTACAACTTCATCCCTGTTTCATAGTATTCATAATGCACTGGGGCTTCTTATGGGATTTTAATGAAAACAAAACCTGATACAATCTCAAACTGGACATGGTTCTGTTAAAACAACACACATATGCAGTATATTAGAATGTGATTATGTCTTACACATGTGAAGAACATTAACTTGTGTAACTCAGGCATGCGCAGGTGTCTATAAAGGCCTCAGCTTTTCTATCTTTTGACATGTTTGTGGTTTATATTTTCTGCAGTTTTCTGTGAGATGAATATGCTCATGGGCTTAGTGCTGTATATTGTCTAAATAGAGCACACTCAGCGTGAGCCTTCCTTCTCACTGCTGCACATGCTTCTTTAAGCCATGTAGTCCTAAAAGAAGCCATTAAATTGTATTAAAACTGGTGATTGCTGCAGCCGTAGATAGTTATAGGACATATTACCAGGAACTAGGGATGCTTCATGTGCAAGGTAGTAGAGTGAAATTAAGAAATCAGCCCTTTCTCCCTAGTGCTCAGCCTGGGCCAGTGCAGTTGTTATGTGAAGATTTACACATTGTGCTTTTTGGCTTAACACATTCCTGTGTGACAATATAAACCGGTATGAAAAATTTACCACAGTTTATCACTTAAGCAACGTGCACAATACATATTTGAACCTCTTGGAGTGCTGCTTACTTAGTCTCTCTGGAAGTTCAACTTTTTCATTTCTGTGCCCCTTAACAATCCATACAACCCTTAATTACACAACTCTTCTTCTAGGTTCATCCTTAATCTATTATACTGTATTTCTAGGACCTTTTGTGAAAGAAGCACACATTAAATTGTTGAGATCCAAATGGAGTGAAGTTTGTATTATTTGGTGTGCCATATGATTTAAAACATAAAATGGAGAGCAACATTTAAGGCGTGATTTTCTGCAACATGAGAGATTCAGAGGTCAGCTGCGTTGTGCTACAGCAACCGAGACAGGATTTGTAACTCCTTTGGGTAAAAGATCCTCACAAAGAGCAGGGATTAATTTAATGAGCACCTTATGCTCCCTGCACAATATCTACTGCAATCTTTGCTTCTAATCCACTTATTATGGGCAAAGACATTTATCTGGTAGTTCAATTACTGAATTTTTTTTTTTTTTTTTGCCATGGTGTTTCCCCCTTTATATAGTGATAATAGCCCTTGAAAGTCTTTGAAAATTTAAAACACTAGTCTTGTCTGCAGTGGTTGATGATACTTAACAATTCCTATATGAAATTGTCTTGCATAGCTGCTAAGACAAACTTGCAGAGAAAATAAGTAGTCTAATACTTGAAAATTTCCACATAACAATAGTATACCTGTTGTTAGGTGGATATTTTTGGGAGGAGGGGATTCTGTTATTTTTCAGTAAGCAGAAGAGCTAAAATCAAGTGAGGAGTGATCCTTTGGTTAGCACAATAAAATAAAAGGTAGAGCAAGGGATCTACTTTGTGGAGGCTGTCACAGACTCATTCAATATGTATTTACTTTTCTTAGAATTACCTGTCTTTTCATCCCGTTTGGTGTGTACGTCACAGCTCATAGTGATTTATTTCTCATGAGTGTGTTGAGATTTAGTTACAGAACTGAGGAAGTTGTCTCCAAGTAAGATACGAGCATGTCAATATTTACTACTAACTACAATTTGTGTTGTGCTTTACCTGAGTAGCCTTGTCTTGGACACTTCTCCTCGTGGACGCTGCTTTGTCTGTGATACCTCTGTTTTTTGGACCCGTATACCCACTCTAAATGTAGTATTAGGACACCCACATATAGCCCTGGTTATGTAACTTGCCTCTACAGTAACAGAATGTCCTGTCTCATTCACATTCCCTTTAATCCTTTAGCCTTGCCTAGTACCCTTCTCCTTCGTATTATATCATTTATAGTCTCAATCTGCTTTCATTAGAGTTGGCCTGTTTTGGTAATACCACATTCTGTGTTAATCTGTAGCCATGTGACCACCAGTAAGAGTCTTTTAATCAGTTACTTAACAAAGGAGCTACCTATTTGGGGTGCGTGTGTGGTCATTTGTCATACTCAGTTAACTAGGAAATTACATCTATTTCATTATAGGAAACATTTGTTATAGTTCAAAAAAGGCTTAGAGAGACTTTTTTTTTTTTTAATTTGGCTGTCTATATTGGAAACACATACTGTAATTAAGCACTCAACTTACCTTTTATACTTTCTTGGTTTTTTTGAGCATTGTTGTATTATTAGGTTGATTCTTTTGGAATTAACTTTTATTCTAATGTTTTGCAGACTGAGACTTAGGTTTACATCATTTTTCTACTTCCATAACTGAAGGTGTCAGACTTAATCCAACAATAACCCAAGTCATGAATGCGTTTGTAACCCATCCATCTGTACACCAGATTCAGTTATACCACATCCATACACCTTTTTAATTGACCCTTCTCTTGCAGAAATCTGTATTCCAGAGTTAAACACCCATTTTGATTTAACTTGTGTCCACTGTGTGGGAGGGATGGTACCTTCTAGTTTTGTAATTTCTTGTTTACAAAGTAAAGACTCAGTTGAATTCAGTGTATATAACTTTTAATATGATAGAATTTAATAATATGTCATTATTTGAGGAAGGCTAAAGGACAGATGGCTTTGTATCTACAGAAATCTAATTAGGTTTGAAGAATAGTCTGCAATGTGTTTGCTAGGTCCTTAGAAAATGTCACCCTCTGAGCAAAGTACTGACTTTACAGATCTCATTCCTGGTTTGTGTTTTTCATCATGAGTTCACGTTTTCTGCCCCTAGAATAATATCTCAGATTAATTTATCCTGTGGAAAAAAACTGTAACCTTATAAAACACCATTACAGGATAAAGAAGTATACTCAGTATTACTTTGGATATTTCTGTTTGTTGCTCAGTGTTGCCTGGTCCAGAAATTTCGGTGTTCTATTCTGCCCTTTAACTTGTTGCTACAAGTCTTTGCTATAACAGTAAGAGGCATTTGATTGTGCATAGTCTGAGGGTTTTATTGGCTTGATGGAATAAAATTTCCAGGCCTTAGAAGAACTAGGAGCATGGGTACTGCTGAGGAGGGATACAGTGTTTATATTTATTTTATTTTTTAAATAATAATAATTAAAAATACCCGCACAACATGCAGCTTCTGCATTTTGGCTGAGGTTCTATCATCTCATAAGATAGGAGCTCTGTAAGGCATGGAGGGGGAGGGGGGTTTGTTCTTTAAATTGCTCATCTTTGACTTCTGTAGACTGGAAACTGAATCTGAGCTATTACTATGTGTAAATGCTTGACAGTAGAAGACAACACAGCTGGATAAATAAAGATGGACGTATTCTATGACTTCTCTTGTTTCCTGAATCTTCCTGATCTGGTAGAAAATGCAGAGCTCTATAAAATGAAATTTCATGCTTCTTATTTGAAGGGCATGAAGATTAATCTTGTAGTGAACCTGTGAAATGACATAAGTGAGGGATTGCCACTTACCAAAACAAAACCTGAGTATAGAACAGAATGTCATCACTGCCATGGATATGGAAATCTCAATATATGCTCAGATAACTCCTGCAGTACATTTTACCCATTATCCTTTCTGTCTAATATTGAATGTCTGGGAACAATACTTGGTTGCTAAACCTATGTTTGGAAAAATCAAAGTATAGGCTCTGGACAAAAAACACCAGTTTCTCTCTTTGACAGTCCTCATTAGTTACAAAAGTTCATATCAAGTGCCAAAGTACAGCTTACAATGTGCAATAATTACTTATATTTCTAGTTAGAAGTGTTTCTTAATTGAACTGACCCAACTCTCTCTGAGCACAAAAAGGAACAGCATTTAATTTACTAATGCGCTAATGAGTAGCTTTTCATCTTGTAAAAATAGAATATTCACGTGCATGGTGATTATAATGATGAGAGAAAGTAGTTAATTAGATTTACACGTATGTGTGTGTGATTTCGTTATATGCATATATCTGTTTCAGGATCAAAGTAGTGGTCATTGGTACTATTCATCAAAACTGAGCTTTTCTTTTAATTTTATTTTATAGAAAAAGCGAAAACAGAGTACTCAAGATGAAGATACTATCAGTATTTGCAGCCTGGATACAAGTGTGAGTAATTTAATTTTCCTTTTTACCTTCTCTCTCCATCTTCTCAAAGTAAAATACAGCTATTGTGGATACTCTGAAACAAACCCGTTCATCTTTTCAGCCGTATTGTTTTCATACATAGCATGAATAAGTTGTTCTGCTTATTACCCTAAAGTTAAACTTGATATATTACAGCTTTTCATTTTTCTATAGTAAAACTTTAAAAGAGAAAAATTTGTTGTTTCAGTGGTGGTTAATGCTGATGTTGCACAACTGTGTAATGTGGTATTAATTCAATTGTGAGATCTACTGTTTTAACAGTTTGCTATTTATTAGCAGGTGCTAAACCTAGTGCTGTGGTTTCTTTAATGATCAGATTTTAATTTTATTTTTTTTTAAGTATACCTCTTCTTTAAAGAAACAATTATATTTAAGAGTTCATCTGCCTGGATGGCTGCGGACAAATGCAAGCTCTTGTATCACTTAAGTGGGCTGGGTAGAATCCAGCACTGTTTTGGAGATCATAAACCCACAGTAGCCTGACCTTTTCTCTTAGCTAAGACTTTAACGTTAGTTAATTGCATTAGACTTTATATTGGGTCCAACTTCAAAGAAATCCTTCTTTAAAGAGGAGTTTTAAAGGAACTGTTACTCCTCAAGAAAAATTCAAAATTGTTGATTATTCTGGACAGGAATGAGGAAGTTTGAATATCCCATGAGGATATAATGGGTAGTGGTATGCAGTGTATCTTGAAGGATGGTCAGTTCATTTAAATGGACAATTTATATAAATAGGAGTTGATTTCTCTTTTTTGCTTGAGGTAGCCTCAAGCCTTTCACCACTTCTCCGTGTTGACAGAAAGCAGATTCTCTCCTGCTATATGGCCAGACAGAATCTATCATGTCTTGTGTCTTTGAAGCTTACTTTGCCTTGAACTTTTCTATATTATAATGCTATAGTTTCGTATTCAGCATGTGATACTGTGCTCTCATCTCTGATGATAATTAGTGTTAAGGCTGGTGTGCCTCTGTCTCTGACAGAAGAATTAAATCGTCAGGGTGACTTCCTTTGAGAGGGAAAGTGCCTTTGATTTGGAAAAATCAGCCTGGCATGTCACCTCAGAACAACACCCTCATCTTTTTTTATCTTCAAGTAATGGTTCAAGTGCCCTCATCAACACTTGGTGATGTTGACATTAAAACAAGTTGGGTAGAAAGAATTATGCGTTTTCTAATGAGTCATGTTCCTGCCAATTAGATTATAACCATCCTGGTGAAGGAGGACTATCACCTTTGTGAGCCTTCTGGACATGGCAAATAAATTTTTGTTTTTTCTTTCACATCATGTTTTGCTGTTGGGTAATGACAAAGACAGTACTGACTGTGTATCCAGATTGAATACCAGTTCCTTAAGTTCCAAGTATCTCATGTCACTGCTAAATATTAGAGTCTTCTAGCTGTGCTCTGGAATGCTGTAGTGTGAAAGGAGCAGTTGGAACCCAGCGGGCTATGGCTGAATACTTACCTATACAAGCATTTTTTTCTGTTTGTGTGCTCAGAAAATACACACACAAAAACAGGGGAGACCTGCTGGAAGATGCTATTTATATTGGGAGGAAATGTGTCTCTTGTCGTCTTGGGTTTTGCTGTTAGGGAGCCCTAACTGGCATTCCAAACAATCCGAGATTTTGTCACAGGGCAGAGAGTTGGTTATCTTTTGTTCTCATGTTTGTGAAGGCAAATTTCAAAAAGACTCGGTTTATACCTCACAGACATGAGCTGTGGTGGTGCTATGCAAAGGCACTTTTCCTTACTCTGCCACTCTCCGTTATTCATATGCAAGGTAACATGCCCATAAAAATGCTGGAGAGGGAAAGTATCTCGAATAATCAAAAGTTTGAAATGGTTTCCATATAAGAAGCAGATAAATATACTGAAACTTATATAAACTGAAACCAAATATACTTGGGGAAAACTGGTGGGTTATTAGTTCTATGAAATACAATCAGTATAAGGTTCTTTGTTCTCTTGCAATTAAGGACACCAAATAGAACTCTTCATAGATTCATCCCAAACCAAAAAGGATACGTTGCCTAGCGTGCAGTGGCAGAATTCTGGCACAGGGTGTTCTGGATACCTGAGGTTTGCAGAAGCTCAAAAAGCAGAATGAGCAAACTTGTGGAACAAAAAAATCTGTCACAAGGTATTAGACAGAGTGAAACCATCCATCTGTATAAACCCTTGAACCTGCACACTTCTGGAGTCTGGGAGAGTAAGCTACACGTGTATCACTAGGTGTTTTCTCTGCTTTCACACAGTTCCCTGGACAGCTGTTTTTCACCAGTGCTGGAGACAGGGTATTGGCCTCAGATCCATCCTTAGCCTGAGTCATGATCATTCTGAGATGACTTTAATTAGCCCAGTACACTACTTTTTTTTCTTTCAAGCAATTACAGTTTTGAGGTGACAGAGTGAGGACTCTACAGTTAGTTGGAGCCTTTGGACTGTAGCATGATATAAATGGCTAACTATTTAGGTTCTTTTGTCTAGTAACTGTCATATGTCTTTGTAAAGATGTGCCAGATTGCTCATATGTATATCCTTAGTGAAAGCATTTATTTTCCAGGGCAGTGGCTGAGAGTATCAGACTTTGAATGCATGTGTTCCCTATTACAAATTTAGATTCTAACTGGGATAATGATATATTATTACATTTTTACAGATAATAAATCTCTCAGACTCTATAATGAAATTGCTTATTTTTTATTAAATAGCATAAGTATTTAAGAAATAAGCATATTGGACATTCCTGTGCAGCACACTTCCTGATTTATATAATTAGGTGAATGCCTCCTGTTCAGTTCTGCCAGCTCACTGAGGTGCAGCTGTCAGGATGAGCTGTCAGTAACCTGCTGCAGTCACTGCTACACTGTCTTCATTCACAGGCATCGCCTCAGGGATATGCCTCTCTTTTTGTACTTACCGCTGGAAAGATCTGGCCATATTTTCCTCTATTTAAAGTTTCCAGTTTGTGGAAATGCAGCAGTTCACCACATTTGTCCAGGAGAGCGTGGGGGCTGGCAAAGAAAGAGGTTATTAAAGACTGGATTGCTTCATACCTTAGAAAGCAGTACACACATGGATCTCCTGCCAATTTACATCATCATCTGTCTACAATCTTTTTATAAGAATAGATTTTAAAAATTTTTTTTTTTTTAATGACTGACCATCACCAGACACACCTGTCTTTTCCAGGGGAGTCAGTCCTCAAGGCAGAATTTCCTTTCACAGGAAATGCTGATTGGAGCTTTGCTGACTCAGGGCAAGGACTGGTAACTTAAGCATGTTAAATGATCTTTGTATTTGTTTAGTGGTCTGGACTGGTATTGATGCTTCAGGAGCTGATAAACTGGCTTATTACACTGACTGGTTGGTCTTGGCTCGTTTTATTGCCAGCTTAAAGAAGTGAATCTGTAAATCCCCTCAATGTCAAATAGTTTGTGATAACTTGTGACAGATGTGGCCAGCAGACTGTGAGGGCTGAGTGCATGAACATAAGGCCACTGCAATCTGAAGTCTGTATTTAAATATACATATTATCTGATACGGTTTTGTTCATGTGGGCCTCTCCTGGAAGGTTTAACTTGTATTCAGTCTATAATTAACTCAGCCTGCAGTGGGTTTTATGTTTGTGCTCTTAAAAGGTGATATTGGATTCTAGATTTGCATATGTGTATTGTTTTACAGACTTTATATAATTAACATAGCTTTAGCTTACCTAAATTTTAGATTTTATAGATGTTCCTTCAAGAACTTGGAGAATTGAGGCAGGGAAACTGAGACAGTTTTAGAGATCATAGAGGGCTACGTACTTTTTTGTGTTTGAAACACCCCCTTAAAGGCTCAGCAGTTCTCTTTATTCCTGCTTGTGCAGACACTAAATTTTGTTACTTTAATTCTGAGCTACTTCCAGAATTTTTGTGCTTGTGCTTTCACTCCTTGTTGCTGCTGCTGTTTCTTTTCTGACACCTGTGCAACCTTCCTCTGAGCCTGGTGGAATGATGGAGGAGTTGCAAGGGTTTGTTCTCCTCAATTCGTGTCAGTAACCAGTTCTTCAGCTATGGACCTTTTTTGGAGGCAGGGTGCTCATTTAGCTTCTGTAGGCGAAGTGCTTTTGGGGAATTTTGAGCTGTTAAATATAGTTAGTGTATCACCCTAAGAAACATGGTGATAGACACTGTTATCTGGAGATTTTTAGATAGAGCACTCAGCAGGGTAGTTAGAAGCAGGGTATTTTTAATGACTGTTACAGAATGGGTGACTGCGAAGTAGTTGAAATCTTGATGATAGATGATACCATGTGCCTCGTGAATCTCAACTCTATAAAATCGTAAGTAACCCAGGGGGTATCCAGAGCAAAAAGCTGGTGAGACCTAATACAAAACTTGGATTTTTCAGAGTAGAATTAGACTTGCTTAAGCAAAGTCCTGTTCAGAAGAAGAAACAGGGTGATGATGTGAAGTTCTTCTTTGCAGTCAGTCGTATGCAAAATTGTTGCAACCTCCTGCAAATTGCTTTTGGTTACTTGTTATATTGAGAAGAAACGTGCAACAAATACTAGACAAGTAAAACACTTTCATAAAGAAGGTAAAATTCAGTATGAGAAGTCTCAGAAGAGTTATTTATTTTATCTGTATAACTAGAACAAGTTATCATTACTGAAAACAAAACTCTTCCAGTCACTTACTAGTGCATTCTGAAGTGGAGAAATCTTACTGCTCATCTGTCGACTTTCAAGTCAATAAAACACGCCCCAGTATAAAATACAAAATGTTACCCAGACTTAAGCTACATTTGCATACACTAGACCAGAGTTCATTAATTTTGATTGCTTTTAGTGCTGGGTGATCATTTGTTGTGTATTTGAGAGTCAATATAACTGAAACATTTTTTGACCTAATTAAACTTAATTATAAACTCAATAATATGTGATTGCTAAGGTATGGTGAGCTAGCTTTGAAAAGCTTAGGGAGGATTACTACTGCATCAGCTTATCCGAGTTGAGATAATTAAAATACATATTGTATCTGGATCTTTATTTCTATAAACTCTGGTCTGTTGCACGTTCTTAGTATGAAAGACCTTCAGCACGCCTAGTAAGATGTATACAATATGTTTGAATTATTCAGGGCTTTTTAATATTGCTCTATCGCATAGGCGGTCAGTGCTCCATCTGGATTCAGACTTGATTATAAAGTGACTGTTCATAATTCATTATTAATCCATTGTATGACTTACAGACTAGACGCTGTCTGCTCTTGCTGTTATTTGGGTAGTGTAATGTCATTTATCTTAAGGCTGTTTTGTTATCCTCTTGCTATTTCTCATTAAAAAAGGCCTACAAGTGCTCTACTGGAAAAATGTATAGACTGCTGGTTATGCTGCATTTTTTTTTATTTTTTTTTTTTTTTTTGGTTCATCCTCCCCTCCGCCCAATCTGGAATGCGCTCAGACTTCCTGTGTAGTGTTGCGATACAATTGCTCTTTATTTATTGGAACAGCTTCTCAGAATTTGGCTAACTGTTCCAGTCAGTCTCACAGATTGTTCTAGTGAAGATAGCAAATGTGTGGATGAAGTTGGACGTCTTCAGTACAAATCTGTCTCTACAAATATGCCAAATCCTTTGGAAACATGGACCAAACTGTCTTAAAGCATATTTGTGCAACTGGGAACTGAGTAAAAACATGGTATCTTGTATGAATTCACCCAGTTTCTAGAAATTAAAGCTGATCTATAAATACGTTAAATGAAGTATGGTTGTTAAAAATAACTTTCTCTAAGTTTTAGTTAAACTATAACTTACAGTTCTAGAACTGTGGAGGACTTATGGTACAAAACTGGGAACAGATTATACCGATTTTTAGATTTAGTGGGTTTTGGTGAGATTAACAGTGGTGATGCAATTTTTTTTTTTTTTTCCTTTGACTGTAATGTGAAAAGAGAAGAAAATGAACTAAGACTTTTCCTCTGAATTGGAACTGTTGCATCTGTTCAGTCTGTAGGCTTTGCTCCAAACTACAGCAAGTCACTTGTTTGAAAAATAGGAGACAAGAGAAAACTTTATCTTCAATAAATACAAGGAAATTGTTATTTTTCTAACATCTGCACATAGCAATATTTATCTCTCTGGTTCATTCAAAAGAAGCCTACGTAAGTCTGTGTTAGATTGAAAACAATTAGTTTGAGTAGTAATAGTAGTGTACGTTAGGTTCAGGTCAGTCTGGCTCCCTAGTTATTACTGAGGGTCCTAAATGAGCCTTGGAGTTTGTACTAAGCTCTGAAGCAACGTATTATGCCTCTTGTGGCAGATACTTATAAACCCCCTTGACCGCATCTACATGAAGTGCAGTCGAGCGCTTCTTAAGCTACAACAGTTATTTTGTGTATGGTGCACTAAAAGGGAGGTTTTGATTAATTTCCTTTAATATCTCTTCTATCCTATGCTGCCTTTAGGAGAGTGACTTTATAGGCAGATAGTGGTTAGCAGCGCAATATTTCCCACTTTACTGTTCATAGCTCATCTCATTGCAGTGTAGTAATTTGGTAAATTGAATGTTATATTCTTGAACAATGCTGGTTTTCTTTATCATATTCATCCACAATGGAAAATGTCAGTTGAAGTTTGAATTCGGTTTAAATTACTTTTGGATTCCAGAACCAGACTTGACGTATGCTTATTTTCAGCGTGACAAAATCAGGAGCATTTGTGAACTGAAGTTAGCCAGATGTTATTGACAGCCAGGAAGTCGGATAGCCTTTAAGAACTGCATGTGGTGATTGGCTTGATAAAGATTTGCAGAGGAGATGTAGTTACATTTTCATAATGAAATTGAATCAAGAAACAAGAGTTATTGTAGTTTATTTTACTTTCAGGTCAATATAAAAACTAATATTAGTTCTATAATGATAAATGTTATAGAATCCAATATATTTTTCGAAAATTTAATTTTATACATCGTCACTGGTAACTATATTTTATATTGAATCTATAACACAGACTATACAGATGGAATTTGTAAGAAAAATGAAGGCTCCGTGTAAGCCATGTGCTGCGTCTGCCCTTCAGTCAGAGTTGAGTTTTCCCGAGTTATTTTATATTTTTGATTAAAGCAGGCTACTTATAAATACTCTGAAGAGGGAAAGGATGGCCTATTCATCTTCAAATAATAACTGCTTGGGAGCGTTTGACATAGTCCAGTGCTTACGGCAGTTTGGAGTGGAAGTCAGGTCAGGATTTCATTGAATTAGCATGGCTGTACATTTTCAAGTCCATAAATATCTGTAATGCCAGATACATTTTGGCTGTGCTTCTAAAAGTGACCAAGCACAACAGGAAATTAAGTCTGTTCATAAATACCCTGGTATGCCCCTATGACATCGTAGGGTTAGGACAGGCCTCACGAGGCCAGTTGTCCCATCCATCTCTCTCAGTGGCCGAACTAAATGAAAATGACGTTACTCAGTACAGATATTTCTCCAAGATTTTTTTTAAAAGCCACTGTTGCTTCTGCAAGCAGTCCATTCTAGAGCTCCTCTGTGTCTATTGTTAACAAGATTTTCCTAGTCACAAATCAGTTTAAGACACTGCCTTATGCCGCCCAGGATAGTTTAGGTTTATGTAAGACGATAAAATCCACTGAACATATATGGACAGAGGGTAAACTTTTCACTGTAGCCAGAACATACTGATAAGCACAGCCATTTCAGATGATGCCTTTTGCTTTACAAGAGTTAAAAATTATAGTTTTAATGAATTAAAATGCAGCAATACTTGATCTTTTGATTAAGCAAATCAGAGGACGTACTCTTTGTTTCAGTAAATGAGAAGTTAAAGGAATTTTACCAGAACGTTGGCCTAATTTTCATTAATTACTAGCTGATGCCTGTCTGCATCTTCTGAAGAAACCTGTTATAGTAGGGTTTGGTTTTTTTTAAACTGGTCACTTTTTAGCAGGAAAATCATTATTAAGTAACTTCTTGAGCTACAACATAGCAATAAGAAACAAAGATGAGCCTCGTAACTATAAATCTTATCCATATTTTGTCAGTATAAGTATTACTGTGCAAAATTTTCTGTTGGGTGCTTAAGGCATGAGCCTTTTCTGTGTAACCTTCAGTAAACTATTCGACATCTCTTGATCAGATTCTTATCTGCAAAATACAAATGGGTTATACTTGTTTGTTTTCCTAAGCTGCTTAGTCACTAAAATGCAAAAATTTTGAGAGGAGTGTTCTGCGTTGCCATTGCTAATGACTACAATTGGAAGCGGTATATACCAGTGTGGGCTGTAACCCAGGTCACTTCAGTGTGGAATAGTGTAGAAGACATAAGCAGGTGACTCTTAAAGTTTACTGTAACAGAGAAGTGTAACGTGATTTTATTTTCATAAACGTTTCACTCACTTTCTCTGGGGGCATCTTTCAATGTCATGGTAATCTTAAAAATTTTCTGCATAGCAGTGATTTCCCAATTCGTTTGGTAGCCCTTAGGTCCCCCTATGTTTTGGGAATTTATTTTAATTTTTTTTTTGTATTATTATTGCTTCTACCATTCCATTATTACTGTAGCTATGTAATTTGGACAGCTGAAGGGTATCTGCTTACAGCTGCTGACTCACTTGGTTACAAAACTGCACCTTGCTCCCAGTGCTACGGTGTGAAAAGCAGCAAGGAAGGGGAAAAATCCACAGCAAATAGAAGCCCCACAAGTGTTTGGAAATGATCTAGGAGTACTTTACAAAAATCCCAGTATTATTGTTTATATCCTTGTGAATGTGCTTCTCCATAGGATATTAGTGTGTCAGCTCTACTGATAAACAAAAACACAGAAAGAAAGAAAAAAAAAAGAGAATTAAAACTTGCAGAGCAATACATTTGTGGTTAAGCTGCAACCACTACCATACAGGAGGCTGAGCAAGACAATTTAGTCACTTTTAGACCTACAGGCAATGAGCGTATAATGCACATAACATTACAGGACCCTACAAGTCTGCCTTACAGAAATTATTTTTTTAAGATTAGACAGAATCTTACAAGTTTATTCTGAGCATTGGACTGTCATAAAATCATAGTGCCAATATGATGACAGAACATCTCCAGACATTTACAGTTATTTGAACTTGTTAATTTAGATAACTACAAAAATTAGTCAGTAGAAAATCTAATAATTTTGCTGTCAACCTGCAAGTTTCATGCGTGCAGTCTTCATTCACTTAATTCTAAATTTGCAGTGTCAAACCCAAATCTGCTACTATATTGGAGGATTGTTTCATTTAATTGATACTCTTCTATCTTATCTGTTAAATCAGTCGTCTGTTGGATTAAAAGGTCTGTTACTTTAATTGGTCTATTAATTCTTAAGGCAACGATTGTATAACAACCTAGTTGATATTTTTCAAGACTATCCTTAAGAAAACCAACACTGCAAAGATTTGACTGTCTTGGGAAATGCTGACTTTCAGCTGCTGGTTTTGTACATAGAAGGTATTATTTAAGCTGTACATATTTGCTTTGTACTGGTGATAGAGCCCTTTAAATTTTGTTTGCCCCTAAGAGCTTAATCTCTTCATGGAGGAAGGACTCACTTGATTCTTTAGTGGACATTTGATAGAGTTGGAAACTGAACTGCAGTCTTTTTAAAGTTCTTGTTTTGAATTATGGGGCATGCAAATGAAAACGTATGATAGTTGAGGCTTAAGTATATAACCTTGGTAAAGAGCTTTGGTGTTCTTTCATAGCTGTTATTCTTCTGGAAACATCAGTGAAGAGCTTTGAAAGTAAATGAAACTAATTGCAGACTGCCAGAAGTGCAAGAATGAATGAAACAAATAGAAGTCCTTAGCTGGAGGGAGAGAATCTGGCAGTAAATTTCTTCTACCTGTGAAATTACTCGAATTTCTTCCAGGAACCTTTGATTTCAGCCAAAGAATAGGGACCCCGAGAGTGTGAAAATATTCACAAACGCAAGTTGCAAGTTCAAATAGGGGCATGCTCTTATTTATTACTTGCAGATACTTTTGTATCAGATTTGTCAGCATCTATATCAGATATTTTTATCTAATGTGTATCAGGTCAGGATGTAAACAGGATGGGACTTCAGAAGGCACAAACCATGCGACTGGATTTGTCATGAGAGCAGAAGCATTCTTTGAGAGTCTGCACTGGTGTTTGTTATACTGAGTAACTATTTACTAGTTAACCATTAAGTGAAGTTTGGAAAGTATTTACAGGTAATACAGAGTAGTTTGGTGAAGTTTGTCCTACCTCTTTTATGAAAGCTCCGCAGTTACTTCTTAAGCCAAATGAGTCAACTCTGAGACATAAAGCTCAGAGTTGTCTGAGCATTGTTGTACTGGAATATATGTTGTATACATTATGTTGTTTATTGTACACATGATGTTAGTTCTGGGAGATTTGTTGTTTTCGTAGTCTGTTGTTTCTTGGTTACATCTGAATCATGTTAATTGTGACTCTTTTTTTTCTCTTTTGTACCATCACTTCTTAGAATAGCACAGTGACTTCCTGTGCACTGTGTGAAATTTGCTCTGACTTGAGGCAGCTTGTGTATTCTGATGTTTGAAGACATTTTTGGTTTTAGAGTAGAACCTCTTGCCAGGATAAGCAGCTTTTTATGCCCTTTTCTGCTCATATGAAATTTTCAACAGTTTGTGGATAATGAACTTGCTGCCCATGTCTGTGTGGAATCGACCAAAGAACTGCTGTGGAGGCTGCGTTTGTGCCTCTCCGGAGTTACGAGACTCTTTGTGGTTATGGCACACATTTCTCATGTGAACTTCATGTATCACCCATTCTGTGGCTTATTTTCACTGGTTATCAAATCCTGATGAGCTTATTTTTCTTTTCATCAGATTTGAAGGACTATACAAAATATTTTTCAAGTGGAAACTACTGCTCTGTTATTCTTTGGTTATGTGATTGGAATTCAGCTTGCTTTGCTTGTAGATTTTGAGGAGCTGCTGGAGTTGAGATAGTCTTTTGATGTAGGATGCATAGGTGTGAAAGAAGCAAAGTAAAAGCAGTTCCAAAAAGTATTTCAATACAACTTTGTGAAAATTAATTTACTGCATGAAATCAATGCAATGGTGCTCTGTTAGATAGTAAGAAGGGGAAAAAAGGGATAAGAGATATTACAGCATGGCTGAGATAACAGTGAATACTGTTCTCTGTCTGCCACAGCATTTTCTGGCCAGTGCCTACATCATATTCTCACTTGGTTTTTCTACATACAGGCTTTAAAAATAAATACCATGTTAAACAAGCAGTTTATTTTACATTTACAGAAGTTCCAAAATACACTAACTGGACAAAGAGACAGCTGAGGATATCACCCCTTTATTGCCAGTATGCCATCATTCCTCTACCTTGTATTTTTAAATCCAGTGTGGTGTTTTTTTTGTTTTTCTGGTGGGTTGGGGTTTGGTGTGGGTTTTCTGGTGGTGTGGGGGGTGTGTGTGTGCGTTTTTGTGTTTGTTTGGTTTTTTTTTTGGATAGGGCAGGGGAGGAGAGGGGAAAGATCAATAGAATAGGGTACCACCTGCATCTTGGGTCATGAAAGAAATTAGATGCATAGCTGGCAGCTGTTGCCTAATTCCTCAGGAAGTTACACTGGTATGCCTCAGGAAAAATGATTTTCCCCATGGCTTCCTGGGAAGGAGACATTTATTTATTTTTTTTTCTGTGTCTGGGGTAGGAAGAATGAATGTTCCCTTCTATTAAATGAAATGCTTTGTTTCCAAAATAATTCCTTTAGTAGTAGTGTGGCTATACTGTGATTTTTACTGTTGTCTGTCTCTTAGTGGTCTTTATTTATGTAAGCAGAAAACATAAATAGTGTCAATATATTAATAATTTTTCATCTGTTAAGCAACGATGTATCTCTTGCTAGATAGATTTGCTTACATCTGTCACCTTTAGTGCTCTTTAAATATAACTTCGTCTGTGGTGTTCATTGTGTTAAGTACGCTAAAAAACCTCTACAAATGAGAGATATAGATGAGTACTTTTAAAAAAGTAGTACTTAACATTAACCAGACCACAAAGTTTTAAATGTAAGTGTTGGGTGAATATACTGGTAAACCTCTCATCCTCTAGTTTCCTCTACTGACTTTAGTTTAAGAGGCAAAGAAATGCTGCATTCAGCAGCATTTAGGTTTGGGGTTTTTATTCCTTTTAATCTATTGCATGAGGTCGTTCCAAAAGGCAAACCTATATGCAAGTGAGAAAGGAAGAACTGATAGAGCCTTAGTGAAACAGCTCCTGTGGTATATGTTGGTACTGCTACACAGGCAATGAAGCTATGCCCTACTTTATTAGAGCTTCCGTATCTTCTCGTTTCTTAAAAGTAACTTCAAAAAGTGAGTTAAAATTTCCTATTGGGTAAAGAAATGGCAAATAAAAGCAGGAAGAAGTCATTAATAGGAACATTCATCTTTCTTTTATTAAAGGATTGTCAAAAAATCTGAAATATTATAGCTCTTCCATGTGGAAGCTTCTATTTGGAAGAAGTAGGTCTTATCCTTGGAGATTTTAACAGCTAATGAAGGAACCATTTATTGTTCTCAGGAAAAGGTTTGAGCCAGCCAAGTTTGCAGTTGTGATTTTGGAGTGGCATCACCTGAAAAATGCTTGAATAGTTTCTTTCTCCTTAATAGAATTATTTAGTAAATACTTGGAGTGTTGTGTGTATATATAGTAAAACTGAATCAGCAACAACTTTGTGGAGCTCCAAATCGGTGCAGGTTCCACTGCAAGCAGCAATCACTGGCACTCTTAGGTTCTGGTAGCTATTTCTGTGATGTAGCTATAAATTTATAGAAGTAATTCATGCTGATTTTTCTATGTACATCGTTTCTGAAGGAATTATCTGCTGCTCTGCAGATACTCTGTAAGAGCAGTTACAGCAAAACCTAACCCTGTGTTTTTACCGAAGAAGCATTTTTTAGATATTTCTCATACAGAATGTCTCTGAATCTTGACTGAGTTACTGAAGTGCTGTTCATTACCAACAATTGACTGAGGAGAAGAAAGAGCGGTTAAAGACAAGATACTGGACATACTTTGCTCACGTGCTTTTATTTAAGTATGCAAGCTGTTTAGAGGTATATTTAAGGGCACCCAGACAGAGGCATAGGGACCCAGGTAACCTTAGAAGAACAGGAGCCATTAGGATACTGTTCATGATGGACATCTCATTAAGCTGCTACTAAGGTAAATCTACCGATGTTTTTAGGAAGGAAAAAACCACTCAAACGTCTGGAACAGAAGATACAGAATAAGGAACTCTCAAATTCTAAAATTTATTCCAGATATGACTTCCATTCTAAGCTCGCTCTGCATCATTTGTCACAGAATCACAGAATATTAGGGGCTGGAAGGAACCCTGGAAGGTCATCAAGTCCAACCCCCCTGCCAGAGCAGGACCCTAGAGTAGATCACGCAGGAACGCGTCCAGGCAGGTTTTGAATGTCTCCAGTGAAGGAGACTCCACAACCTCTCTGGGCAGCCTGTTCCAGGCTCTGTCACCCTCATTGTGAAAAAGTGTTTCCTTATGTTTAAGCAGAACCTCCTATGCTCCAGTTTGTACCCATTGCCCCTTGTCCTGTCATTGGGTGCCACTGAGAAGAGCCTGGCTCCATCCTCCTGACACTTGCCCTTTACATATTTATAAACATTAATGAGATCACCCCTCAGTCTTCTCTTTTCCAAGCTAAAGAGACCCAGCTCCCTTCAGCCTCTCCTCGTAAGGGAGATGCTCCACTCCCTTAATAAGCTTAGTGGCTCTGTGCTGGACTCTCTCCAGTAGTCCCCTGTCCTTCTTGACCTGGGGTGCCCAGAACTGGATCCAGT